>CM017898.1:2159799-2209855 GCA_008369825.1 Triplophysa tibetana
GGAAACTTTAGCTAAACTCTCATCTTCATCTCAGATGTTTCTCGTGAAGAAAAAGAGCCTGACGTCTCACAAATGTCTCTGTCATTAGTGTTTGAGAAGAGATCAACAATGTCACAAACTGAGCTCAGATTTGTCAAGTCGGCAATCAAAAGATAATATTATTGAAAATATCAATATGATCTCAAACATTTCTCATCAGATTGATCCAAATCCAGATGATTATTTTATTGGTTTTACACCTCCGCACTCTTTCTCATACTTCAACGAAACACTACAACTCTATCGAAACTTCAGCGGTATAAAAGGATGTACAGCATGTGATTGTCTAATATATTAAGGACATGTCTCTGTGTTTACAGGGAGAACATGGTCCTGATGGGAGTGCAGGAGCCAAAGGCTATCCTGGCAGGCAGGTGCAGTAGATCTTCCTCTGCCCTGAAGTGTGTGTGTGTGTTTATGAAACTGTGTTTCTCATTGACTCTTTATGGAAAATATGTGATTCATCTAGTAACATGTCGCCCTGGCACACAAATCGCCTTTTGTTGTGTATCTGGGGGCCGCAGTGATTGGAAATCAGAATCTTTCATTATAGGAAGAGACCTAACTATGAGTTCTGGCACTTTAATAGCGTTTTGTTTTGAAAATATTTCTTGGTTCCAAAACACCATCCGTGCAAATACGTTTCCAACGTCTTTCTGTAGCCACGAGCCTCTAGTTCGTTCCACATATTGAGCTTGTAAAAGGTGCTTATGTAAACTATATGAAATTTACACACGGAACGCTGGATTCTGATTGGTCGCTCGCAGCGTTCTGAATAAATGACTGCAGAAGTGTTTTTGGTTCTCGCGTATCGTCGTCTCTTTCGTCTCACATAGGCCTAGTGAAATATTTTCAACATTTTAGTTATTTTAGTTTTACACTAAATGGTCATTATTGCTAAATAAATGTGGGACGAGGTTTATTTTAACAGTAATATCTGTTTCGTACTTTATTCCTCATTTAAACTTTGAACGCCTCTTTTTTTGTAACTTTACCAAATAAAGACATCGTCGGCTTAAATTAAACTTTTGCTTTTGTTTCATGGATGAAGTTTATTAGGGCTAGTTTCAATCCAATCGGGATGTTAGTTCTTGAGAGCACATGTGTTTGGATATTTCCGTTATTTATTCCTGTTTAAATCCATTTATAAACAAGACTCTGTACATTATTAAATGACCGAAGTTTTTCTTTCTCTTCTGCTCTTTCAGGGTTTGCCCGGCCCGATAGGACCTGTTGGACCGAAAGGTGCTCGGGTGTGTACACAACTAACTGTTTCATCATTTTGGGGGTTTTAGATGTCATTGCTGTCATCATCACATCGAGTTACTGTGTGCAATGATGGGTTTATCTGTCATTTTGTGTCGGTCCGATTCAAATTGTAGAAAGTGAAGATGCGTTTTTACGACGCCTTATTTCCCATTTCAGTTTTTCTGCTTCCAAAGTCAACAGACGACTCAAACTGTGAGAGATTAGCTGCTGACAGCGGCGTGAGCCATAAGTGTGTGTTTGTGTGATTTTAGACTCCGCCGGTCACGTTAACATGTTCACACGTTAAAACATTTGTCCTTTATCGCCCTGTCATCTATTTTTCTGTTTAAAACCACACAATCACATCAGTTCATATACACAATCACTTATGGCTTTTTATCAGCCGTGACTCCGCCCCCTTTGGCTGGAATTTCCTGTTTAAAATCAGACTGAGGCCCTGCTGTATTTCACCACACACACACACAAACATCATCATGCATGCATGTGTCTTTACATACAGATTCATATGTCTACATGTAAACGCCTCTTGCTTTGTTTATAGACTCCATAAGTTCATGTTACCATTATAGTGGACGTTTGTCTGTGTTTTTGTGTTGTTCATGTGTTTGTGTTTCATCACGTGTTCCCTGAAGTGAGCGTATGTGCCCTTGGACTACATTGTGGAGGCCAGCACCATGCAGTCCATGGGCATATACACTTACCTCATGGCCTGCATCATCACGAAGAGACGTCCATCATCAGATTCATCTGCATTCATCTGTACACTGTGACCTCACTGCAGAGAAGACTCGCCAGATTATTTAACTTTTATTATTTTATTATTTCGCCTTTTTCTTAGGAAATAACTGTCTTGGAGAAACAGTTGAGATTTGAAAGAGATCTTGTTGGTTAACTTTTTTAGATGGCAGGGCATCATCTCTCTCTCTCTCTTTCGTTCTGTAGGGTTTCATTGGAATCCCTGGAGTTTTTGGTTTACCTGGATCTGATGGTGAAAGAGTGAGTTTTAAATTGACCGTAAAAACTATCATCTGTGACCCGATTGATGTCTTCAGCAGTAATGTGGGCACGAGCGTATTTAGCGAGCATGCAATACTCCGTTCTCCGAATATTCCTGTTGAATCTTCTGCCCTTTTGCGGAGAGCTGGGCTGTGACTATTCAGCGATTTCTGCCTGCTGAACAGGAAAATGGATAAAAACATCCTGTAGACTTACATTGAAGGACAGACCTGAGCTTCAGGGTTTCCTTTAGCTCAGATGGTAGCGCTGTTGAATGCACCGGAAGCCTTTTTTAGATAAAAGTAGAATACTGTAGGTATTTAAATATTACGTATATTATATTTCTCGGGCCCAGAAACCACTCAGAACAACCTCATTGTTGGAGAGTTTTGCATTATCAAACAACATAGTTGGAAAATGTAGTTTTGTTAATGATGTCATGGTCATTAACATATAATTTTGTGGGGAGTGTTACACATGTAGATTTTCAAAGCAAGTGCTGCCTACTACTGGTCAATGTGTGACGGCAGAGCTATTTTAATCTGTGTTGTTTGTGTTTTCTGAAACTGCTTTAACATGTATTTTGTCTTTAAGGGCTTTACAGGTAAATCTATAATAAGATCTCTCCCTCTCTCTCTCTCTTGTGTCTCTTTTTTCAGGGTATTCCTGGTCCACCGGGGAAGAGGGGCAAGATGGGTAGGCCGGTAAAGTTTTGTCTCAACATACTTTATAGATTCAGACGTGAGTTTGCTTGTAAGTGTGTGTGAGAAAATATGCATATAGTTTAGTCAGTTAATGTATCGCATCCAAGGAAGTAGAACAACATGTACATCAACGTATGGCTCACCAAGCCCATTTGGTTGTTATTTAAGTTTGCATATGTGTGAAAGATTTGCACATTGATGTCATCATTTCTCCATGACCTTGGGACACGGTGGGATTTCAGTCAGCGTGACCTTTGACCTCTGACTTCAAAGTCATCCGGTCAAATGAGCACGCTAACCAATGATGCTATTAAGTGGTGTAAACCACATCAGTAGCATAAGGGCTTTCAAGTAATGCTGTAACATACTCATCACCATCTGAGCCACAGAAATAAATGATGCTCGAATCCTGTGGATGCTTGAGAAGAGGCGACTTTTGCATGCCAAGCAGCATGTGAATTATCTGCCGTTACTACACTTCTGTTGTTTTATAATCTCTCTCTCGCTTTATGTCGCTCTCTTGTCAGGGTTTTCCTGGTGATTTTGGAGAGAGAGGGCTGCCAGGACTTGACGGAGAGCCTGTGAGTTTTTTTGTTGTCATGGACTCTCGTATCGTTTTCTGTTATGCGCGTTATAAATTTAGGCTGATCTGGATTTATGTCTATAGGGATTTTAGTAAATTTTGGCATAGGCTGGTTTAAAAGTCTTATATCATGTGAGACTGAGAAACGATCATAGAAGATCGTTGTTTTCCAAAACCGCTTCTGATTGGGCGGCGTAGGTGACAGTTAAGTCACGGCCCGCCTCTTTTCACCTTGAGTCTCAATGGAACTGTGAAAACAGGAAGTGGAGAGTCCCCTCATTTCCTGTTCCCCGTGTCCTGAAGAGAGGAGTGAAATGCCTCTTTCATCCTTTCATCACACCAGGGGAAAGAGAGGAAATGATTCCAGCACGCTTTTGAGACGGCAACAACAAACCATCTGTGTGTCACATATGCGTTTCTACAGGCGGTTTTGTATCTATGAATCTAAAAAAGGCCCATTTACGCAGCAAATATTATAAACGCCACACATTCCACACCCAGATTTAGAGATGAATGTTGACTCTTGATCCTTGAAACAACAAAAGTCTGTGCTGGTGTAATGTGGAAACTTTCTGTCTTTTATTCTGTATTAATTCAGGGTGTTATTGGAGCTCCTGGTCCTCCTGGTGTCCTTGGATTGATTGTGAGTGAAATTTGTTTGTGCGGCTTTTGGCAGCGGATGATAACAATTCACATAAATGTGATGCTTTGAGTACTTTTGCTTGTAATATACAGACGTCCGTGACAATATACGTGCTTGCAAGGCATTGACAAATATATCCAGATCTTTGGTTAACACTTTTGTACTGTTACATAGTACACACCTGCTTTACATATTAATGTTTATTCATCTAAAGGTTATTCTTGTTGTGCAATTGAAATGCATAACATGTTAAAATTCAAATCTGCATTTTGCAAGTGCAAGTAAGTTTTAGTACTTTCAAAGTGTTTCTTTGAGTTTGGTGATGTGAGGAAATACGCCCCCTGCTGGAAATCTTACCAAACAGACATAACATTTATAGGGCTAGTTCACCCAATATCATTTACTCACCTCAGGTTGTTCCAAACCGGTATACATTTCTTTATTTAGCAAAACACAAAGAAAGATATTTGGAAGAATGTCAGTAACCAAACAGATCTCATCCCCGATATACTGCCATAGTAGGAAAATAAATACTATGGGAGTCAATGGGGGATGAGATCTATTTGGTTCTGACATTCTTCCAAATATCTTCCTTTGTGTTCATCAGAACAAAAAAATATAAATCATTCTATCCCTGTAAAGTTAATCTAAAAATAAATATTCTTGCATTATTAACTCACCCTCAACATTGAGCCCCATTGACCTCCATGTCATGGACAGAAAACTACTGAGACATTTCTCAAAATATCTTCTTTTGTGTTCCACTAAAGATTGACATGAGATAAGGTTAGCAGAATTGTTATTTTTGGGGTAACAGTCCCTTTCAGCTTAATTTAAAGTCTTTAGAAGAAGTGGCAGCATAACACAGATGATACCACACATTTCACAAATGTGTATTTATGTTGAATTTTTTTGTAAGATCTTAGCTCAAAATAGGCCTACCTGACAGCAGGTGTTGTATCACTGTCTTGGTTTCTCTTCTCCAGGGTGACATGGGTCCGGCCGGCATCATCGGTTTACCAGGTCCAAACGGATTGAAGGTACATCACACACGTGCACACGTCACCACCTCTTGCATATGTCTCCTGCAATTATAGCGTGTGTGTGTTTCTGTGTGTGTTTGTTGCAGGGTGTCTCAGGAAACATGGGCGAGCCCGGTCTGAAAGGTGATAAGGTGATCTAAATGCTCTGTTATTGGCCTGTTACACAGCAGCATGTGATGGAAATTCTCTCTCCCCATTGGCCAGCCAGTGTTAAGCATGCGTTTTATAAGCATCCCTGTTGGTCAACCGTTTAGTTGTTAGCATGTTACAGTAAAATTTTAGAGGTGAAGTGTGTGATTTCTGCACCACCAACGATACGTTTTAGGAATGTTTTTCCAACGTTCCCGTTAAGTTCTGGAAACATTATTTCTACCACAATGTAGTTTTAATAATGTTTTCTGTAGCAATGACACATAACGTTGATACAATTATCTTGTAATGTTACTGCGAGAATGTTTATTGATTATTTATCAATATTGAAATTATGGAAATTTATCCAGATTAAACTTATAAATGGTCTGTTTGTAACCAGTTTTCTAAACAAGTTTGCAGCCAATTTATTTTTTTCTTTGGTTCCACTACTTGTGTGGAAATGGCACACTTCTCCTTTAATCGTCTTTTCTCAAAATTGTCACTTGAATAGATTGAATAAACCGCAGTCAAAACGTCTTCATAAACTTGTATTTTCTCTCATCTTTTTTCTGTCATTTCTGACTTTGTGACTCTTGTCTCTTTCTCTCTCATTTCCTCTCAGGGTGATGTGGGGCTTCCTGGAGAGCAGGGAGAGATCGGGTTCCAGGGAGACAAGGTACCTTTCCAAAGTCCCCCCAAGTTCCCTCTCTTAAAAACACGCTTACAAACCCAGATGTCTGATGTTTATGTTACAATCTGTTGTGTGTTTGTTTCAGGGTGTTCAGGGTCTGCCAGGGTTACCAGGACCTCGAGGAAAGCCGGGACTGCAGGTTTCTTTCTTTCTTTCTTTAATAGAAACATATGTGTTACTCATAGCCGTGTATGCATTGCAAATGTACAACTTCACTAAAAAAGGATAAACCTTTATTTTGCTCTAATAAAAAACAGTTTATATGATTGTGTTTGTGTTGTTTACGTGTGTTTCATAGGGGAAACCAGGAGAACGAGGGCCCACCGGAGTGCCGGGTCCACTAGGACTTGAGGTATGAATCAACTTGTCGTTGCCATTTCAAAACCAGAACACAAGCATAAAAATATCAATTGGTGTAAAACTTTAGAGAAGTTTAAATGTTTTGTGGACTTGTTCCTGTTCAATCGAATATGTCATCAAATAACCGTTGATGGGTGATTGGTTAATATACTGATTTGTGCTTGACACAGGGTTTCCCGGGTGACATCGGAAAGCCTGGACACAATGGACCTGAAGGCCCGAAGGTGAAAATTTGAAAGAATTGAAGAGCGTTTTGTATATGTGCACATCCATGTTCATGCTGTACGTGTCAATGTTTTTGTTTTTTTAGGGTAAACTCGGTGCCAGGGGATTACCGGGACCTCGCGGGGCGGCTGGGCGACAGGTCTGTGTGTTTCTGTGCACTTGTCATGTCATTTGTAACATACACATATTTTAATGTACCAATAGAAATGTGAGATATGACTGTGGTTCATTTTAATTCTCAGGGTGACGAGGGTCCTCTAGGACCACTAGGGCTTTCGGGACTTGAGGTGAGAATTTAGTGATTGCAGGATGTAGATATTGTTTTAGAGCATGTGACTACTAAGTATTCAAACTATTCAAATTCATATCTTTAATAAAAAGAAATGAGAAATGACATTTTGCTTAACAAACCTGTTTTTCTTATTTTGTTTTTTGAGGACCATTTGTATTTGCATCAATGCATCATGCAATAATGAGAATAACAACAGACACATAACGTTGTCTTGCACAAATCACCAATTTACATAAACATGGTAACAGTTGCAATAAAAGGTCAAATGTGGTTTATTTTCTTTATGCAGTCCTTTTGATTTTGCTGATAAATGTACAATTCCACAATGAGCCACAAGATGGCGCAACTGCAAATATGCATTTCAAAAGGGTTTAATTATTAATGTCAATGAATCCTCAAGGTAGATCATTGTGGGATGGTTTTCTAAAAACACAGATGAAAAGTATCACTTTAACCTTTTCAGAAAGTTTAGTGTCCCCTGCGAACGGTGTCTGTATTGCGTAACATGGTTCATTCTCCGTCTGAATTCGTTTCCTTCTTTCGTTCCATCTTTTCTTGTTTAACCACTGTGTTTCTGGCACAAACTCCAAACATTTTTGGAGGTTCTCCATCATTCTTGCCTTTTTTTCTCAAACAGGTATCTGTTTTTCTCATTTCCCTCTCGCTCTGGTTTTCGCGGTCAGTAATTGAATATTTTTGTGAGAATTTCCATATGTTCTCTTTTGTGTTCTGACTTCAGTGCCACACTCACCTTTTTCAACACAAACGTCAAAAATCAAGGACCTTTTAAATGGGTCTCATCCGAAAGAACATAGATGAAGAATGCGTTTAAAAAAACATTTTTTTTGCAACAGACAAACGGCAGGCTGCTTCATTTCAATGGAAAATCCTAACAGTGTCTTTATTTTTTGTTCTTCCGTCAGGGTCTAATGGGCAGTTTGGGTTTCCCTGGGGCCACCGGACCTGAAGGAACCAAAGTGAGAGTTCAACACAATATAAACACACACAAATCTCTTTCACATACGCACACTTTAAACCAAACACCCTCTGATCTGACGTAGGGCGAGCAGGGCGTCACGGGAAAAGCAGGACCCATGGGCGAGAGAGTGAGTACATCATGAGTGAATTATTCCTGTAAACACACACGGTCTGACCCTTATGCTGGTCATCTTGTGTTTTTAGGGTCTCGTTGGTTTCATCGGTCCCACAGGAGAGGCTGGAATAGCTGGAGAGAAGGTAAGATGCATCTTTATGAATGTGATAAATACAGTGTTGAAGGTGGCTGTAAAACCACTGTATTTACGCCGTAGATAATAGATGTCATGTCGCACACTAGCTTTATTCTTGGCAGCGATGGAGTTTTGTTGCTTGTTTTTGTCAGTGAATAAATATGAAATCTAGCTTTTGTGTCTGACATCTGACTGATGCTTGCTCTCTTCCAGATTATTTTTAACACAGTTTAAAAGCATATAACAACATAGCAGAGTTGTTATAGTTTTGTTTTTAGTTTAATTTATTAAAATTTTAAATTAGATTGTTTATTTTTGTTTTCTATGTTGCTATATAAGATTAATTTATCTTTATCTTTTGTTTAGCACAATTTTAGTGGCTTAAACTTGTTTAGCTTTATTTCTGAGGCAATATTTTCTAATCATTTTAAGGCCAATACTTTCTTTGATTTTAATACGTTACAAATATTTTTTACGTTTTAATTTAACCCTATCCCTATATAACACTGTAGAAAAGTTGAATAAAAGGAAGGAAGCGGGAACCGGCAGACATTTAAATAAACATTTAATCAAATCAAATAAAAAGTAAAAAGACAGCCGGACGCCCCTCATGGTCGACGGCCGGCGAATAAAACATAAATACAAACTTAAACATGTTCAGGCCCGGTCCTCTCTCTCGTGGACGGTCCGGTCGCTCGTTCTCTTATATGCTCCCGATCTCCTATGTGATTGGAGTGTCTCGAACCACGGTCTCGCCCCGCCTACTCCACTACAAACACATACATTTTCTGTTAAAACACAGTTTAGTTTATAATAGTAGCTAAAACATGTGATTGTTTTATATTTTGTGCAGAATTATTAGCAGAGCCAGACTTTGTAAAATGTTTACTTGAACAAATTAGGGATTTCAAAATAATAGTTAAAAGCTTGAAATGTGTTACCCCTAACATTGGTCCTGGGTAAGTGAGTAAATGTCGTGTGTAAATGTTGTGTGATTTGTTTAGGGTGATCGTGGAGAGACAGGTTTACCCGGGCCTCCAGGAGAAAAAGGCTCTACGGTACGATATAACACACACACACACTTTCTCTTTCTCGTTCCCTTATCATCAGATCATAAGTGTTGAAAAGTTCATCACAGTTACACAGCCCACTGGCCCTCAGCCCTCACAAGATCATATTTACATTTACATTTAGTCATTTAGCAGACGCTTATATCCACAGCGACTTACATAGAGCTCAGTTGGCAATGAAGCGATATGTCATATTTTTCATTTCCACATCCCGTCTGTGTGTTTGTGTGCAAAGAACTTGTTGTGTCTAGACTAAAAAATCTATTTGTAGACACAAAATTGGATCTCTTCTACTGTACTTATCATTGCTTGTAGAAAGTACCATTGTAAAAACGTAAAATTACTATGGTAAGCTGTCACTAATGTAAAGTGCCATGATATACCATGGTAAATGATTTGTGCTACAGTATATATCGAAGCAGAATATGTACCACGGTACTACCGCCATAAGAGTGCAATGATTTAGACATATTTAATGATAAAGATTCAAATGTTTATCTAATATTATTATTAACCACAGTGTTGTAGTGTGTTTGTGTTTTTTCATTTGAACAGTATATGATGTTTTTACATATTGTTTAATTTTCAGGGACACCCAGGGACCCCAGGCGAGAGCGGACCACCGGGACCAGCCGGCAGTCCGGTAAGTCTACATCACTGTTTGGATCATGTTTCAGAGCGGTAGTTTTGGTAAACTTCAGTCATCTGCTGTCTGTCAGCTGTCACACACCACCTGTCACACGTTCTGTGATTATGGTACTGACAGACATTAAACACACACAGAGAACTTCCGTCTGCCCGACATTAATCATCAGCCTCAATGAGAGCGAGACATGAAAGCATTTGTGTAATTTACCTGTGTCTGTTTTCAAAGGGCACGCCGGGATCACGTGGACCCATTGGCGTAAGAGGACCTAAAGGAAGACGGGTAAGGCATCAAAAGTCCATGTGTGTGTAAGGAAATAGTGATTTAGGTGATGTTTTTATTTCAAGTGACAATTCGTAGACAGGAGTCAAACCAGGCACACGCACACACACACACACAGAGTAAATGTTTTTCATTAGCAGACAGATTTGACATTATTGGCTGGAAGTGCAGAATGAAGATCAGGGAAGCTCTGTGTTTCCATGACGCTGTCTGGTCTTTGTTACACAGCATCGCTGAAATCTGTAAATCACAATTTGCTTTCTCGATGAATCACAGAGTCAGTTAAGCTGAGCCAAGTTTGGAGAGAAAGAGCAGGAGAACCCTGTCGGGTATCATCAACCACTATATTTATTAAAAACACTTAAGCCTGTCTTTGTAACAAATTCAAAGATAAACTACACTACGTAAGGTGTTAATGCCATAGCATCCACACAATTCTCATTTCCTTGTCTAAAGGGTGTTTTTATATAGATTCAATATTTCTATCCACATATTTGAAAGATGCTCACAGACGTCTAAAAATTGTGTATATTTTATGATGTTTTGGACGTCTTGCTGTGCATTTGAGAAATTGAAACAGGGTTTACTCGGTTTGGTAGCAACACAAGAAACCTGTAGAATGAAATAACAGTAACACGAAATCACATTGATTGGTTATGAGAGCTAATTATTTACTATTAATGTTAAAGAACGGTTGCCATGGTTACAACAGTCATTGGTCGGCTGTCAGCATCACAAGGGCAGTGTGTCAAATTGTGTGTGTCTGCGGGAGAGAGAACGTTTACCAGCTGGCAAAGATTGTGGATGATGATCTTATATCAACGGTTTGATGTTTTCTGGCCGGACACATGTTAGGGAAATTATCAGCACAAACACACATTCACTGTTCTCATAGTGTAAGATAATCCATGTCTGTTTTGACGAAATCATTCATCTTAACTTGAGAGACGTGCCAGACAGATGTTTTTTGCAAACTGAAGGGGATAATTTTTGTGTATTTTGCTTTGTATAGTGGTTTGGGATAAAAGGACGTTCCCTGTGGATGTTGGAGATGTCATAAATTTGGAAACTAAAACAAATGATGTTTCTTTTAGGAGTACAGATATGGGTTCTTCATAGGTGGGGTTTGGAGTTAATGTGTTGTAATTATTTTTATAAAATATCAGAAATATAATCATTATTTAGATTAAACTGTAAAATTTGAGATCCAACAGGAACATGAGTTAGTGTTCCTTTCCAAAGACAGATTGAACATCGTTTCAGTCATATGTAGACCAACCAAGACTATTAAATAATTCTCATTTTAGTTTTTTTCCACTCAAATAAACCCGCAGTAAAGCTCCCTCTGGTGGTGATGTATACCCTCAAGAATTTTTTCCCTGCTGAAAAAAAAACAATAGAAACTACCTAGATTTTTGAATGGTTTCAATCAAATACAATTATTAACTTATTCTGTTGAAACCATTACAAAAGTATATTTGTAGTGTACAAATACACTACGAAGTGATAACATCCCATCAATAGAATCCATCACACACCAGTAGACGCCATTATAGTTTCCATTGAAACCAATACAATTCCCATTATAAACATTAAATCTGTTACTTTGTTTTATTGTGTTTTGGAGAGGGTTTTATTGTTTTTTTTCTAGCACGGTTGTGTGTGCAGGCATTAATATGTCAGTGTTTTCTAATCATAGACGAGAAATAAATTTTAACTATTCTGTGTTTTTGTTCCAGGGTCCTAGAGGTCCAGATGGTTTGACAGGTGAACTCGGGTCTGAAGGCAAGAAGGTAAAGACCACAGAGGTCACCTGATGACCACAGATACATTCTGTACGCTTTTATGTCTCACTTTTATCTCATCTCACAGGGTTCTGATGGCCCCCCAGGAAAAATTGGCTTCCCGGGACATGCGGTAAAAACTCATTAGTGTTGCTATGGTAACTGTCACAATGCCACTTCAATCTTTTGATTTTGGTGTTATGGTAACTGTCACTATGTCTCTTTATTGTAGGGAAAGATCGGGGAGCCTGGGGAGGCGGGGCCAAAGGGATTTCCGGTTCGTCCCTAGATTTAAATAATACTAGATATTAATAACAATGATATTATATATAATTAACAATAATATTATATATAATTAACAATAATATTATATATAATTAATATTATAATACTATTGTATACTATTAATATTTTAATAATATTACATATTATTATGATAGCATTGATATTATAATAATATTATATAATATTAATATTATAAATTATACAAAAACATTTTTTTTTTTAATGAAGAATCTTCTTCATAAGATCGTTTTTGATATTGAGAATCAATCTGTGTCTGTAGGGGATACTGGGTCCGTCAGGGGCTACGGGAGACAAAGGAATTGCAGGAGTCCCAGTGAGTGATCCTTTACTTCTATTTTTGTCATGCACAGAATTACTTATTTACAAGTTTATATTTCGTGTTTTTTTATTCTTTTCTTGTATTTTGCTTGTTTATATTCTTATATTATAGTACATAGTATACTGTAAGTCAACATAAATACCAGCATGTTGTTTCAGCATTTTGGCTCTTGTTTACATTGTATTACCATAAGTCTATACTCTAATTTGTCTTTGGGGACAAAAGATCAATTTTTCAAAGTTTTTTAGTAATGTAACAGCATAATGTAAATACGATTTTGCAGCATACGTGACATCATGATAATGGCATATTAATGTATGTATGAGTATGTGTGTATTGTGTTTATATGAATGTGTTACTGATGAAGGATTTTGTTTGTTTGGGACAAGGGCCCATCCGGGCCTCCAGGAACAATCGGACCCGCTGGAAATCCAGGACCAAAGGTAACACACACACTGCTCTCATCACACAAACACTCATCTGGATGTTTCCTTTCTTATGTCAGTTCTGATTTATGAATAAAGAGATTCAAATGATTAAGTTTATTAATGCTATTTACACTGTCAGTCCCACTTTTTCCCAATATTGATTGATGAAAATAATCAAATTTTTCCATCCATCCTTTCTTTCTCTTTCTCAGGGCCCCGGAGGAAAAGTCGGTGACCCTGGACTTCCAGGAGAATCTGGCGAGAAGGTAGAATAAATTCAACCGAAATCCATTTTCCATGATTCTGTTCTCTACGGTGCACTAAATAGCTGTTGCTAAATCTTCCTCTCAGTTTAAGAAGGAGCCATATGTGAGTTTATTTGTTTTAAATGAGCACTGTTGAAGTCTAATAATATCAACCTGTGCTTGGCACAACCGTGCCGTCACACGCCATCGGTTATAATTGCCGTTTGGCTCACTGTACATGTGTGTAATTAAAACAAATGCAAACTTGCTTGAAAGAATAAAACCCTCTGCGTGTCATGTTAAGTTTCTTCATTGTTTGTGTAGGGGTCACTCGGACTGGAGGGGAATGCTGGGTCCGCGGGGATGATGGGAACAAGGGTGTGTGTTTGCGACCGCTGTATACAAAATTACCGTTGCATGAAAACAGTTTTAAAGTTGTGACATCTTTTTATTTGTGTATTACAGGGAGAACCAGGTTTAGAAGGAGAGGCTGGTGCGGCTGGTCCTGATGGTGCAAAGGTAAAAGATGGATGACATCCCAATCTACAAAAGTCCTGGTGTATCCTATTCAGCGGTGACCCATGTGTTTATTTATTTGTGATGATGTTTGTATTTTTTAAAAAGGGTGAGAAAGGTGACATGGGTGGAGAGGGCGAGCAGGGTGTCAGGGGTGACCCTGGAATCAAGGGGAAAGAAGGGCCACCGGGCGACCCCGGACTCACTGGCGTCAGAGTGAGTGACACACTGCATTCGAAAACTCAATAAATAGCACAGAAGTGACATAACTAACACATCGCCTGCTCAAGTTTCGATTCAAGATCAAGTTCGATTTAATGCGCATGTGCTTTCAGGGTCCTGAAGGAAAATCAGGTAAACATGGTGAAAGAGGAAAACCAGGCTTTAAGGTGAGATACTGTGACGTATATGTATGTGTGTATATTGTATTGTGTGTTTAAGGTTGTTTCCAGTTACTTAAGCCACACTGATGGTACTTTTTTGTTACCTGTAGGGTGCCAAAGGTCACATCGGTCACCTGGGTGAGACAGGAGCCGTGGGAAAGATCGGACCAGTTGGCACCACCGGACCAAAGGGCTCGCGGGGAACCATCGGACCTGTGGTAAACAAGCAACAGTTTTTATCACACTTGACACATTTTCTTGTAATCTGCTCAGGAAAGTTGTTATAATTTAGAAACGTCTGTGTGTCAGGGCGCTCCCGGGCGAATGGGGATTCAGGGCGATCCCGGCATCTCAGGATATGAGGTGAGAAAGAGACAAACACCGATATCATCCCTCGATTGTGTTATATTAGCGAACCAGCAAGTATTTATAACCATGAATTTATCAGCAAGTGTACTATTTCTTTCTTTACAGGGTCACCAGGGACCTCAGGGTCCAATTGGATCCCCGGGACCAAAAGGTGAAAAGGTAATCCTCATTCTCCACTAGGATGTTTATATAGCTGTCAATAATCTTAAATGGGCCTTTATATTAGTCGTGACAGATCACCATCAGACTTCATTTTGCAAGATTTGTTACCCAACCACAATAGGCCCTTTTCACAGTGCCGTCACTTAACTTCCGCCTTCTCGTAAAGCAGTGTATCATGACATCCGTCTTGCAACAAAGAAGAATTAAAAGAAATTCTGTTTTACCATCATGCTGGAATTTAACAACAGTCACAGAAAAACGGACAGAACACGTATTCAAGCACTTATCCGCTTACACAAAAAGAAAACAAAACACTTACCTTCATAATCAAGCAGGTACTGTTCAACAAAGTATTTGTATCCTTTATCTAGCTTTGATTTTGTCGTAAGCGAAAATTTGTCTGCAAGATGTTGTAGATAATCTAGCCGTTTTTGTGGCTGCTGTGCAAGGGACTTGGTAAACTCCATTCTATGGCGCTAGCGGAAGTAACGCTACACTGCTTAGCGACAGAAAGGAAGATTCTTGACGTCATGTGAAAAGGCCTATAACTAGTTGGTTTGCTTTGGTTATGGATGTCAGGGTTTCTGAGCCGTTCATGGACGCTGTTTAGTTGTTAATGTAGTTCAGACAGGAAACGTCACCCTTTAACATTTAAAAGTTTTGACTTGTTTTGCTGACCAATATAAACCATGCTTGCATATTGATATCCTCACAAATGTTAAAATTTAAGCAGATAGTTAACGAAAGCCAGCCAACAGGTGTCCATCGTACATAAGAACCGTTTCAACCCTTTTAAAAATCATCTCAGAATTCACTTTGTGACGTTTGATGTTCACACACAAACACAGGTTTGAATCAGATATGCTGTGTGGTTTCATCTGATGTTCTGCATCATGTCATGTTTTAGGGTGAACATGGAGATGATGGAAAGGTGGAGGGTCTTCCCGGTCCTCAGGGACTGACAGTGAGTCCTCTTCACGCTTAAGATCTGTGCTTTTCAATGTGAAGTCATTGGATACATACACAACTTCAAACGTGTTTGTGTCTATTTAGGGACCTGTGGGAAAGCGTGGAGACAGAGGTGAACCGGGAGATCCTGGATATGTGGTGAGATACACACCGCTGTTTTAAAAGCACTTTGGTTGATCCACTTGTGAAGTTTGTAAGCGTGTTTTGTGACCCATAATCAAATAAAAAAGAAGATGCAAGGCTGGTTTAGATTCACAATGCCCTGTCAACCCCCTCTTAAACATTGCAAGCACCAATCCCATGTTTTTTAAATAGAATGTGCGTATGTTTCTCAAAGAGGTTTTTAAAAGCAGCTGTTCGTATATACAGGGTCAGCAGGGTTTTGATGGTTTACGAGGCAAACACGGAGCTCCTGGATTACCTGTAAGTACATCGATAAATCGCATTATACAAACATAATAAACTCAAACTCAAAAACTGCAAACTCATTACATTTTGCTTTTGATTTCATTAAACACATTTCAGGGCGATCCTGGTCCACGTGGAACACAGGGCCCCAAAGGATCCAAAGGAGAACAGGTAAACCTGTGGTTGTGTGTGTGTGTGCGATCATTGAACACGATTCATTCTCTTTGATTTCTGTCACATTGTGTTACATTGTTTCTCAAATGCTCTCTGTGATCTCTCTCTCAGGGTCAGAAGGGTAAACGGGGTCATGGAGGAGAACGCGGCAGCAGAGGAACACCGGTAAAATGAAACATCGCTCTTCTCTTGCGTAGCATTAATTCATTTTTGTCTCATTAAGAACATCTGAGGACATTTTTCACTCCATTTAAATAAAAATATAACATTTTTATAAAGGATAGGAGGCCGAAAACATTGCTTCGAGTAAAGCCTTTTTGACACCTTTGAGATACATTCAACTATTCTCATCCAGTAGAAATGAGCATCGTTTCAAATCAGTTTCAGTAAATCCTACTATAATGTACATTTACAAATACATTTGTATGAAAATTAGATACATTACAGGGACTTTTATTTTGTAAAATATCTAAAAACTTGACGTTCAGGTAGAAATTGCTGAGAGATTCTTTGTAATGTGGCAACATCACATTTTTAGGCCTATGATTCTCTTGACTATTTTCTTCACCCAGTAAAATCCTTTCTCACATTAATTTCCAAATCTTTCATACCGAATAACTGATTCATCTGCTCTCATCAGGGTGTTGTTGGGTTACTCGGCCCTAAAGGCACAGTGGGGCGAGAAGGACAGGAGGGTGTTCCCGGCGTGGATGGAGTCCCAGGAAAAGATGGAAGCCCGGGAATACCAGTAAGAATGAATCGATTACTTAACAACAGATCCTCAATTTCTAGTATGTGATCCAGTATAATTAAAGGACCCTGCGATTACCTTTCTGTCTCTCTGTTTCAGGGTGATCAGGGAGATGATGGCGAATTTGGTTTGCATGGCAAATCAGGTGCCCCTGGTAAAGTTGGCGTTCCCGGGTTACCAGGAGAACAAGGCTCATATGGTGCAAAGGTCAGAAAAAGAAGAATTTAACATATTGTTACAAACAGAGCAAATGTAAAAAGACATCATATAAGTATAAAATAGTATATAATTTGGCTAAATGTTTGTGTTTGTGTGTTCATGGATAGGGTGAGAGGGGTCTTCCTGGTCACGCTGGCCCTTCAGGAAAGAGAAGTTTTAAAGGTGGAATGGGTCTTCCTGGACCTCAGGGGGACCGGGGTCCTAAGGGCCAACCTGTGAGTAGTGCTACACAGAAAAAAACACTTTGAGATATTTCACAAAAATTGAGAATTTACATGGAAAACGGTATTAATTTCACTGACATAGGGTGACGTCGGGGAATCCGGGTTTCCAGGTGTACTTGGAATGTTTGGACCAATGGTGAGTTTAATTTCCTAATGCAAACTCAATTTTATTTATATAGTGCTGTTTCATTGTAAAACAGCAGCTGTACATGAGACATATTGACTATTGCCAAAACAAGTTATACCTGTAAAAAAACAAGAAAAAGGTGAAAACACAGAAGACAGACATAAAGATATATGCACACGTACTAACACACATAGACATAGACACACACACTTACGCGCACACACAGACACGCATTTGCACACACAGACACACGCACAGTAAAAGCACATATTTAAGATAAAGGAGAGAGAAACACATATCAAATATTAAACGGACTATTAATTCCTACATGCAATATTAATTATTTAAAACTTTAAAATTCGAATTCTAAAGCAGCCCCCCCAGCCAGGCAAATCGTGCGAAACAGTATGCCAACGGTGGCGAGGAACCCATAACTTTTCCAGTTCCCCTCTGGCAAAAGCTGCTGCCTCTGGACAAGCTCGACAGTGCTCGCACAACAAGGCTAAATAAAAATAAATAAACTTACTAATAAGGTAAATTATAGATTTAAGATTATCATTAACAATCTAATAGCATTTGAAGTTTTGTAGTGAAGACGTGTCAAGTCGCCACGTCCTTCTTTATCCAGCTCTATCATCTCAGCTCCTGTCAGATCGCCGCTTCCCATTCTCCACACTAACATCAGGTCTGGACATGAACAGCATCCTGCTCTCTGTGGTAACCTGGGAACAATGAGACAAGACTGGCTGAGAGTAGAGTACTGTTCTGCACTCTTTGATGCAACAAGTACATCAGTTGTTGTTGAAAGTGTTCCTGGTTCCGGTTGATCTAACTAATGCAGCCTAAACCCTAAGAGGATTTATATTATGGAAGTGTAGTGTATGCAAGATTAAAAAGATGCGTCTTTAGTCTAGATTTAAACTGTCTGCCTCCCGGACAGTGCAGGGAAGACTATTTCAAAGTTTAGGCGCTATAGGAAAAGGATCTTCCATGGTGAATAACAGAATGTGATCTTCCATTAACCGGGGCATGAGAGTTTAGATTTATCATATCCCTCCGGTGGGAAAGCATTTTTCATGCACACGCTCAAAGAGCTTCATAATTCATCTAACCATAAATGTTCATCTGACACAAAAAGAGCTCCTTGATCTTTACGTTTATAAAACAGGTTTGGTTGTGACATCACTTTGGTATTCTGATTCAGAAAACCAATGATGAGAAAAATATTAAGATCTTACACACTGCGCCAAGGTCTTCACCCTGATAAATAGCCTCGTGCCTTCCTGGTTTCTGTGGTCATTTAATGTTCCATCTCATGAATGTTGCGGTGTGTGTGGTTGACACGCACATAAACACACATTAGCATTAATGGTGACCTGTGTTTGTGTGAACTTTAGGGACCACCGGGAGACTTCGGACCGAAGGGTATTCAGGGACCTAAAGGGCCACAGGGCAGCGTGGTGAGTACACAAAAATTCATCTTTTTGGAAATGACTCTGATTTGAATTTAAATAAGTTCCTTTGTTTGTTCATGCACGTGCTGGTGTGTCGTTTTCAGGGCAAAGCGGGTTTAGCCGGTCCTGTTGGTGTAATCGGCCCGACTGGTAATCCAGTGAGTACATGTGACATATATAGCGGACTGTAGTGATAATGATGCACATATCTTACCTTCAGCTGACCTCTGACCTTTCTCATGTCTCTCTGTAGGGCACGAGGGGAGATACCGGCAACAAAGGAGAAATGGTAAAAGATGCATTTACGTTCTTTCGCAATACTTTCAATTGCACAGAAAAGATTTCTAAACTATTCTCTTGATTTTTACGCAGGGTGTTCGGGGTCCTAGAGTAAGTGTTGGCTTATGCGGATGCAAAACATCTCATCATTCAGAAAGATCAGCGTTATTATGATGCCAAGGAACTACTGACCCGTTTCTAACTATTTGTTTGTGTTTTCAGGGTGCTCCTGGACCTCGTGGCCCACCTGGAGCTCCGGTAAACACGCACCTTACTTCAAGACTGACTCTCTCACACGCATGCGTACTGTATTGTAGAATGTGTTCATAATATCTAATATTCATACCACATTATGTTTCTGTCCTGTAAAGGGTCCACCAAGTATCCCACCGGCTTTTGTAAGTATTTGACTCAAGATTCTAAATAGTTTTTGGGGGAAAATAGTCTACATGCACAAGTATTGTATGTGAGCATCTCGATGATAAAGTTCTCTTCTGATCTTGTGTGCTTAAACAGAAACATGATGTTCTTGGTGTAACTCTTGCTGCGTTTACAGCCACCACCACAAAGAGATCTGATGTAAGAACATTGAGACTCAGCACATACACGCATCAGATATATGCTGCGGTCACACTTGACTTTTCGTAAGAGCGGAAACGCAAGCCGTCCAAAATTATTTCACTGCTTAGCAAAGTTCAAGTTTGGTGAACTCTGACCTGCAAATTCGTGTCACGTGAATGCGAGAGACCGATAGAAGATCAAAACGTCAAGGCATGACGTCTCGGTACAGAAATACAGGGGCGGACTGGGAAGAAAATTGGGCCCTGAATTATTCGGCCCACATCGTCCCTCCACCAATTCTGTCGAGGGGGGGGTGTTGTATGTAACGTGTGCATTGCGTTATATGAATATGCGTCCGACTCACTAATGCCTTCGCATTTGTGTTTATAATATGTCTGCCAGTCCGCCCCTGCTTGTGTCCGTTCTGGACTTTGACAGAATGTCCTACCGTTCAGCCGCCCCTGAAGAAGATGGAGGAATCGCTTCCGTCCATTTTTGCAAATTTCAAATGCTCAAAGTCTAGTGTGACCGCACAATTATTCGTTAATTTTATCAGTGCAGGTTATTCTGTGTTTTTCTAATAAGTGTTATTCGGTGTCTTCTCCTCTTCCGCAGGGTCGAAGTCTGATGGACATGCCGATGTTGGATCAGGCACCGGATATCTTGCGGACTCTCCATTACTTGAGTTCTTTGATTCACAATCTGAAGAACCCACTGGGCACAAGGGACCATCCTGCTCAACTCTGCAAGGACCTGCACAACTGCCAGAACACGCTTTATGATGGTGTGTGCGCATTGGGCATAATTTATTTTCATACTTTACTAACTGAACTTAAATATAACATTTTCATCATGACAATAACAGTCACATTTGTGGAGTCTGTGGAAGGCGTCTTATACATGTTTGTGTGTATGGTGTTTTAAGGCACTTATTGGATCGACCCGAACCTGGGCTGTTCCTCAGACTCCATTGAAGTGACGTGCAACTTCACAGGCGGTGGACGCACCTGCCTCAGACCCATCACGACAACCAAGGTCTGGAACATTCATCCAACAGCCAAATTGTTTGCTTTAACTATTATTTGCCTTCATTCTTTAAACACAAAAAGTCACAACCTTGGTCCATGACCATATTGTTAACATTGATAACTCATTTCTGATTGGACGCCTTCAGCTGGAGTTCAGCGTCAGGCGTGTCCAGATGAACTTCATACACCTGCTGAGTTCAGGCGCTGAGCAGCGAATCACTATCCACTGCCTGAACACTACAATTTGGAGACATGCCCCTTCCCTGCTCCCGGCCCAGAATGCCGTTCGGTTCCAGGCGTGGAGCGGTGAGACGCTAAAGCCGGATGTGTTAGCAGACACCTGCTGGGTAAGTCTACAAACCAACCATATTTCCATGATAATGACCTTTGAATGAACTTTTATTTTACATATGTAAAAAATGTGTTTACACGAGTCTGTTGCCAAATTTATTATACATTTTCTTATTTAATTTATTTATTTATAAAACATATTTCTATTTTATTTTTCATCGTTCATTTTTGTAATTAGCTTGTATTCTTTGATTTTTTGTTTTCATGTTATTTTTTTTGCAATTTTGTCATTTTATTAAATATTATTGACCTATTTTAAATTTATTTAAGCTAATTAATAACAGTTTTTCAAATAATATTTAGCCCTATTTTTTATTTAAGTAGCAGAAATGTTTTAATTGTTTAAGTTAACAGTCATGACCCTGTATTCGGTACAGATGTGCATTTGTTTCTTTTTTTAACTCACATCGACATTATGTGTGGTCACTGTCTTACCCGCCTATTGTGTGTTGCTTGATTTTGGTTAGCAACTGAATGGACGCTGGCAGCGTGCTGACTTCCTGTTCCGGGTGTCTGACCCCACCTTACTTCCTGTTGTACGCTTAAGCAATCTACCAAAGACAACACCCACATCACGCCTTCACCTTGAAGTCGGACCTGTGTGCTTTCTGTAGTGTGTATGTGTGTTTTGCTTTCGAGCGCTGGCCACACACTCCGCCCCTGCCCCGCCCCCTCCCGTAATCAGCCACTGATTGGACTGCAGAAACAAGAGGAGGGCCTGTGGGTGGGGCTTTGGGGGATTTAGCACTAAAGACTCCTGCAGTCTAAAAGAAATCCCGCCCCTACCAGCCATAGATGTCCAATCAGATTTGACTCTTCTAAAACACAAGGCTATCATCTCACAGGGACAAATACTCAGGACATCCGGGTCAGGGAGAAACTGCCAATCCTTTTTTCTTTCTTTGGAGTTTTCTCTTTCAGTCATTCTGTTTTTCCATCTCTTCTTTTTCTATTGCTTGCTCTTTCAAATTATAATAATAAGTTATTATAAAACGTGTACTTTTATAATAGGAGTCAGTTTATTGCAGATATGAATGAAGATCATTGGGAGGTATTTTATGTATATATATATATACTTAATGTTTATTTGATATTTTATAAAATAATTTTGTCATATGTAAAAAAAAGAAGTGCTAAAAGTGCAATAAGAAAACAAAGAAAAATGATAATTGATTATATATTGCTAAAGTGTGTGTCTCTATTTAGAAGGCTTTTTCAGGGGTGTTTTCTTACAAAAGATTTGTTTCAACACTCCATAAGACAGGGAAGTGTGTGTGTATAGTTGTGTGATGTCACATTTTGATAAAGCGGTGCTAGTGACTGTGAATGTGTGTGTTGTGTGTTTGTGTGTGTGTGTATGTGTCACAGTTCAGTCAGTAAAGTGCGTTTATCTATCAAACTAATATCTTGTTCATCACTAAACAGACACACCTGAGTATAACATGCATTGCCCTTGTTTTTTGAATCGACTAAGGTGCACCTGTCACTTTAAGGGAGGGGCGTGTCTCAGCTAGGATGGGTGTGTCTTGTTCAAAGACATGTGCAGCATAAAGGTTGAATGCCTCTTGAAAATATGTCGAGGTCACATTTACTCCAAAATATTTCATGTAAATAATTCATGTAAAGAAAATAAATCCTTTTAGGTCCATTAGGACTATACATTTTTATAAATAAATAAAATAGTAAGTTTTGTTTTCTGAGTGAAATATGACCCGATATATATGTTCTCTACAGGTTTCATGAGAGTCACTCACAACCCTTTAATCTGGGTAACAATGGTGCTATTTTAAAACTGTTGTAAAGTATCTTGAAATGTCAGTGGTTTTTTTAAAGTGGCCGTGCTGTGTTGACTTATTTGTGAGTTGTGTGTTCATTCTGGAGGTGCTCTTGGAACAAGCGCAGGTCATCAAAATGCGATCAGAAAAGGTCAATGCATTTGAAATCTGCCGTTGCAACATATCGACATTTTGAAGGCACTGTAAAAAACACTTATGTGCTTTCATCTGTGGTAGAGAACAATTGTGTAGATTAATTTCACTAGCAACACAATAACTTATGACTTCGAAAGCCAACAGCAAGGGAAGCATTTGTGTGTGTGTGTTTTAAACAAGTGTAAAATTTCATCAGCAACTTTTGAAAGTGTATTATCCTTTACAATGATTAGGATCATAAAACCAAGGAAAAACCAATGATGTTTCTCTCAAACAGTATGTAAAATTCTGCAGCCTTTGATGTATACAGTCCCTTTTGCTAATTTAATTTTATTTAAATGTTAAAACGCGCTTTTTAATCAAATTCTCTGTTGTTTCAGAGAGTCTCTCCAGATAACTTTATTATCTGTATTTCAACTGCTCTTCCAGTTGATAGATTTCTATTTTATGTGTAAATTTGGGCTTCCAGAGAACAATATATTGCTTTTTGATCTGTTTTTATTTTTCTATCCTTTTGTTTCAGTTTGTTTATTTTTGTCTATAATAATAATCAAAGTCGTACTGTACCAGGTCTCTGTTCATGTCTGAAGTTCTAGTGGTCATTATGAAAGCATGTGAACGTTCAGTTTCAGAAGTTTTGAAGTCTGATTACCTCAGCAATGCTCAGTCCGTTCTGGTCATGTCTTATAAAATCTCTGTTCTACATTGGAAACACCGCCCTCAGTCTAACTCAGTGTTGTACTTTCTCATTATTCCATACTTGTGGATTTTGAATTGGAATCAATGCTTACATAGACTACCCATTAAATTCGTTCTCACACCAAAGTAGCCTTCATGTTTGTTTATTTTTATTTTAAGCTATATATAGGTCATTTTAACTTGTTGTAAAGTAAAGTATGTCTTTTGAGTGAGTATGAAAATTTCAAAGCTAACCATTTCATAACAAGAGGTGTAGAACTTTTAAATATATATTATATATCAGAAACAAAGCAATCGAATCTGATACATTTATTAAAGAAACAAAACAAATGAATAAATTATGAAACAAAAAATAATTAATTTCTTACATGAGATCATCTGTTGACCACAACACGAGTAAGAGAGCCCGGCGGTTGTCCATGATTGTTGCATGGTCATTTTTGTCACAAACACGCATTTTTTGTGCAATGGAGATTTGATTAAAGGTGCCAAAGATACAAATCAAACGTAGTTGCAAGACTACGTTACATGTCATGAAAATGTATGAGGATAAATTACTCCGTTAGGTGAGTTTATTGTGATTTTATAATGTAAAAACCTGATAACAATTTACTCTCTTGATTCGCTAAAACAGGCGTTAAACGTGATAATTTGACTGAATTGCTTAACTTTTTGATAATTTGGTGATAAAGTGCAGGATGTGACTTCAGTAAAAACGGATTATAAATATGAATAAATATAATTAGTTTGTTACAGACAACTTTGGAAACCTTAGAAAGGGTTACGTTAACAGGTATTCATGCATGCTAAAGGACATTTCTGGTCAGAATGCGGTGCCACTTCTCGTCTCCAGCGTCTTGACTGAAAGTTTTAGGCATGGAAGCGCGTCCGCCATCTTGGAACGGGCCACGTACGTCACTCACAGTTCGCTAAAATCCCACAACACTGCGCAGTCGCAAGCGTGGCTGTACTTTGCATTTTAATTGCCGGAAATGTGGATACCCTTTCGTTGTTGACATGTGTTAGTGTAGGAAATAAAATGTTTTGAGTTTACACAGCAACAAATATGTTTTCATAAGCATGCTCGGCTTGCTCTTGAGTGTTAACGCAGTGGTTTTCAAACCCTGGGTCGCGACCCTCGGGTGGGTCGCGCAAATTAAAAAATGGGTCGCCAGGATGATTTAAGAAAATTTTTACTAAAATAATAATAGATAAAGATAACAACATATTTTTTATAGAAATACACCAAAATGTATTTAAATACAGGCAAAATAAGTCCATAAATCAAACACGGTGTCACCTGACCCACGTAAATTGTGCGCAGTGTCGTTGACACAGCCATTTTTCTTGTGGGTGAAAAATCCCTTTGACTTTGAAACTCCAGAATCAATCGCTAAACTGAATTTAACCTCTGAAGAAGAATCAGAAATGCTTCATCTTACCTGTGACAGCACGTTGAAGACTCGTCACAAAACAGTAAAATTGTCTTCGTTCTGGATCGGCCTTTCCACAGAGTATCCAATGCTGAACAAAGCAAGCATTTTATTGCTACTACCCTTCACAACCACCTATATGTGTGAAACTGGATTTTCAGTTTTTACCAAAATGAAGACGAGACAGCGAAACAAACTGGAAGCTTCTCCGGACATGTGTGTTGCCCTTTCGTCTTGCGATCCAGCTTGGGAACAGATTGTGCAGAATAAGCAGGCCCACCCTTCTCATTAAGTAAGTTTTATAAACACATAGGCACGCGCACAAACTCATTATTTACCCCAATCTCGCTCCGTAGGCTAATATATATGTGTATCTATTACGTGTGGGCGCGTTTCTGTATACGTATATACATATAAAGAAATGCGCGCAAGGGTAATTATATATTATATAATAGTTATGGTGGGTCGCCAAATCTTTTTTTTTTTTTTTAGGGTCACTCTTTAAAAAGTTTGAAAACCACTGTGTTAACGGACCGGCCTGGCTGGGTTGCCAGATCTGCGTGAAAAAAGCCTTCATAACGAGCATATCCCCAATCCAAATAACAGAACTCAACATTCATAAATAAAATAATTTTAAGATTGACAGCTGTATAACATAATCGTTCCACCCCTAACCCGTGGATAACCGCAGCAACAGTTACAAAATTACCCAATTCAGAAAAATTCAATTCCATGGCGGAAAATAGTGGCCCATAGAAACAGATGCTAATAATACGGCATATAGTTACTTAGTTTTAGGCTTCAAAAGCTTGTTGCCAAATCGTTGTCTGTTTGCATTCGACTTTTATTATTGTCTGTTAGGCCTGTTATAACATTTGCTTGCAAACCACGTTGAGTCATAAAAACAGAACAATTTTAATGGTCATTTTTTATTCTGAAAATCTGAACGAGAAATATTTAAATCCATTAAAACAACAATTTAAAACGTAAATGCAATTATTTAAATACATATAACATTTTGCATTGAGAACTTGACTTGCATTGATCGTACATTGTTTGCCTTTATTCATCTGTAGCTATTGCTATATGGTCTTGGTAACGCGCTAAAAATGTTAAATAAACACCACTTAACATTTTAATTTGATTCTAGGATAATTTTTACATATTAGAATTGGTTAAAGTGTAATATTATATAAATATATAATGATAAATAAAGAGTTAGAAAATTCCTTTCCCCATATTTTGGCTGTTTTCTTATGGCAGAAGAAAATTCAACCATCTGATGAACTAAAACCTGTTGGATTATAATCTTCAATCCCCTTTTGAGTGAGCAACTGCTTCTCTAAAAAATAATGTCCATGCTGTGAATGTAAATATTACACACACACTATGTAAAACACATACTAACTTTCGGATACAGTGGTTCAGTGTGTGTGCTTCATAGGAGATTGTGTGCGAACATTAAGAAAGCGAGAAGCAGCAGTAAATCAAGGTGTCCTGAGGTTAAGGGGGCGGAGCCATGAAGGTCATGTCCGCAGAGCGCATGCTCCAACAGCAGGTGAGTCTCAGGTGTGATGCCTGCAACACATGCAAATAAATGTCTATAAATTATGATAGACCTGTATGAGTATCAAAAATACCTGGTCCATATTCCCACTGTTCTGACATAATACATATTGTTTATTAACCCTGCATCTGGAACATATGTACATTTACTAACCATGCATTTTGACAAATTACATTTGAATAGCTTTGTTTTCTTTGACTCAAAAAAGCATTAAGAATGCTAAAACTTAACTTTTCAGGTAAAATCAATCTGTACAGAAATAATGACACCTTTCCCTTTTCAAAATAGTATTCAGTATACAGTTTGCATTATTCAGTCAATAAAGTTAATATTCAATTCTAAACATTAATCGTTTTATTCTGTCAATCAATGGCTTCCATCCTTATACGGTCAAAGGTTATTTGTCAATATTGATGAGCAGTGCCCAGTGTTTCCATCATGACCCGAGTCAATATAGACTGGCAGGGCTGTACGTTAACTTTTTTTGCACGTAGTACTGGTGCTACAGAGGTTTAAAGTTTTGTAGCACAGGCCAAACAGTTGTAGTACAAGTATAAAACGTCTGTTATATAAGGTAAAAAGATACACATAAAAAATATTTATGTGTATTTTATCACATTGCAGACGAAGGACATTAATATCGAAGTTGGGTAAATCAGAGCATATTATTTAGCATTTTCCAAGTTTTCTGTTTTCTGAGTTTTCCATTCTTTTAAATATAATAATTATATATTTGTTCACATACAGTAGTATACTTCTTATTTACTATGGTAAACTACAGTCAAATTCCACCATATACATATATAAAATATTAGTTTAGTAAATATAAGTATACTCTAGCAGTAAATGTATCAACTATAAACACTAGAGTACTACAATTTATTATAGTAAATATTACAATACAATACAGTGTTTTTAATCTGGATGTTAAACTGTGCAGTTCATTCATACTCGAGCACAACAAGAAGGTGACACATTTAAAAATGTTCTGGGTCTAAAAATGAGGGCGAAAAGGACAAATTTCAAGTTAAATCGACATATTATTAGTTGAAATGCAGACTTATTATTTTCAGGATGTAAGTGAAGTTGAGAGAGAGAGAGCAGAGAGAGAGAGAGAGAGAGACTGGCTTACTGTGTTGTGACCATTCATCCCAGAGATGCTGAAGTTCCTCATCATGATCATGATGTTTATCTAAATTAACACATTACCATTTGATCTTAATTCCGCTCAGAATGTAAAACAAACATTATTCTAACGAGTTCAACGTATTTTTCTGATCTTCACATTTTCATTACTGACAATAGCCGCAATCACAGATTGTTAGAATAAATTAAATAACATTGAGAGAGTAAAGAATGATGTAGACCAGCACAGGAGGGGCTCCTGACGGGTTCTGTACCATCGCTGTGGTGAAACAGAAGCTGTCGGAGTTCTCGGAGGGCTCTGGTCAGGTTCTCTAGCTGGTCGTGAAGCTGGATGTTCTCCTCGATCAGAGCGTGTATCGTGTCCTGCAGCTCAAAGGTTTGACAACAAACACACAGCAGAACACAGATGCACACACTCCGCATGACCTGTGAATGATCCATCTTCCAGATACAATCCAGGATCATATACTGCTCACAATATTAGAAAAAAACATCTTTGTCCGAACACACGAGCTGGTAAACCTAATCCAGGAGGACTAAAGTAAGTAGCACACACACATCTGTCAATGCAATACGGTGCCAGAGGGGAGAGAGAGAGATGTTCTCTACTTTACCCTGATCAATTCAATCATTAAGCAGTGGGTGAACTTAGATTACACTGATGTGATCGAATAAAACTACCCAGACCACACTGCAGTATTTAACGCAGTGCAACCATCAAAACTCACAGGTGTACCAGTTTTTTGTATACAAGACCTGCGAATGAAACGAGCATACCTCTTTAAAAACAGGGATGTGGGTGAAAACAATCTGCTCTACAAGAAGTTGTGGAAATGGAGTCGAATCAGTGTGACCAAGCTGAAAGCTCCTAGATATTTTAGATTTTGTACAAAGAAATGTTCATAACTGTGTTTATGACCGTTTATGCATTGAGATCAATTTATAAAGATGGCACGTACTATCATCAATAGGCAATGAAGTATTTTCAAGCTGAGCATCAAATCATTCATTTTTGAAAAGGTTGCTGCCTAGGTAAATCTTCAATTATAATCCTTTAACCAGTTCACGACATTTGTTATAAAATTTACAAAAGAACTTTGCAACCTGCTCCACAAGTACAGCTCTGTTTAGTATGTAGTAGATAAGAAATGAGACCAGAAAAGAATGTTTGACCAAAATCACTTTTATTAAGTCAAAAGTTGTCTATGCACTGTGTATTTATGAGCTCTTGGCAGCTCTGGTACGCTTCTTCCGAACCACCACAGGCTTCTGGCTCTTCAAGATGGCACTAGTGCGCCTCAGAGCAGCCTGGAAGACAGAGAGAGAACATTCATGATCCACAGAACTTTAAAAGCTCTTCACATCTTTTCAGATGAACAAAACCTCTAAACTTTATCCACTAGTAAATTCTCTTCACACTGGGTGCTGTGCATTGCATAGAAATTAAAGTTTCCAAGAGCATAAGAAGGGCTGTAGGTTAGTATTTTTTTGGACATGGCACCAGTGCTACAGCGGTTTAAAGGTTTGGTAGCAGTATACGCGTGTTATCATCTGTCCAGGTCATCACAATAAGCACATCAACGATATACAAATGGATAAATTAGGGCCATTTAATTTTGCCCAAATTAGTTTTTTCCATTTAATTTTTTCTGAGTACTTAATTAAACTGAAGTAAAATTCTTCTGCGCTATAATATTAACTATAGTAAGGTTCGATTTCACTGAAGTAAACTATAGTGTTTTCTAAAATTTATAAATATACAAGTTAATTATTTTATTATCTGATTATGATCGGACTTATTTTGGTGGGTCGTCACTCAAACTGAAATACTCAAAATAAACTTAGAACAACTCTGTGGATGAAGTTTATGTGTTAATGTCCTCATATAGCAAGATACATACAAATACACAAGTGTCATGCTTGTAACAGGTTGAACTCATTCAACTCATCACACGCAGAACAAGCAGGACATATTATATAGTAGAATTCTTAATTCATGATTCCTTCCATGTTTTATCACCCCGTTCAGATCATAGGGCTCTGGATCTATGGACGCGATGCATCCGGAAAACAAGTTCTAATTGCAAAAACTAAAATAAATAGTGATGCGCCATTAGTCAAACCTCACACACGAACAAGCACGTCACAAACACCGCTCTATCTTATGCACATGCCAAACTATATCGCATGCGTGCTACACTATAAAGTTTATTCTTAGCACAGACCGATTTTTCGTGGCATGTACAACATGTCGCACTGTCCAGTCCTGAGCACAAGTACTTTAAACATGCTATTATAAAACATGATTTACACACTTTATTTCTGACGGAAGCAAACATTCAGTTTTTAATGTCTTTGCAGGTGAAGAAAAGTGTTAACATACCATGCGGAGGTCCTTCCTGTATTTATTTCTGCGAATTATGTTCCTCACACTGGAGAGAGTGGCACGAGAATTCTTGTTGATGGTTATTTTCTCGTATGTGGTGGCAGGTTTGCGCTGACCTAAAAACACACATAATCTGTTAATACAGACATCACATAACAGACAATGTAAAGAATCATAATACTACCTCTCTATAACTCAAGAACTTTCTAGTAAAGCTGTGCACAGGTTCAATAAAAGCATTTTGGGAAAGGAATCTCACTACACCGGTCAAATTCCACGTAAATTTGACAATTGCTGCAGTGATGGACCATCACCTGCACGTTTCTTCAGGGTGATGACCACACCCTTGCCATCAGCTGCCGGCTCGACGCCAACAGTCTTCCGGTGAATCAGACCATTGAAGCGGAAGGAATTCCTTGCCTTCAGGTTATTTGGCTCCTGAAAAAAATTAAAAATCTTACCATAAGAAACTATATAAATCCAAGTATACATATAAAAGCCATATCCAGGAGCTCAAAGTAAAGACAGTTATCTTTAATAGTCAATGTGTGGCGTGTTTATGAATGACAAAGTTTTTTACGAAGCATGTTTTTAAGTCCTTCAGATATGTGCAGTGCAATGTGAATTTGACAACAATGATATACAAGACTTCAGCTACCAATTGCCTATAACTATACAGGGAGTAGATAGATTTCCACAGATACACAGGTCACCAATTTAAGTCACACGCTTTATACAGTGCGGTGTAAACACATTCAATGCAACTTTACAGTCACTTACGGTGCTGTAGGTCTGTTTGTTCCTCTTGATCAGGAAACTCGAATTGTTCCTGACAACCATCCACTGCAGATCAGACGAAGCCATGGTAACTGTCCTACATAAACCAATCAAAAAAATCATACACTAGCATGAACAAACTGCATAATAAAGAATATAAAAGGACACAAATCAAGATATTGCTTTCTATCACATTCTGTACATCAAGACCACCATTGGATATAAAAGGCAACAACAGCTATCTAACACAAGGAGCGTTTAAAATTAAGTTACACGTGTCATGAGGCGCAAAAAAACAAACTTCACGTTGAGTTAAAAGTGTGATTTTTGTCTTTATTTTTGTTATCTGATGTGTCTCACTAAAGGCCTCGCGACGCAAAGCCATGACGTTAGCGTTTATTATAAAAAATCTGCCAATTTATTAACTCAACAGTCGCAGCTGCAGCCACAATGAGACTTATAACATATTCGATGCACTCTCGTACACATTTATTTCCAACACTTACTTTATAAACTGTTAAATTTAGCGTTGAAGAAATAACACAAGTCGACCACGTTACCTTCTCGACAGAGGAAGAGAGAGGGAAAGGAAGAAGACCCGGTTCCGGTGGCGCTTACGTAGTTCTCCCACTCCGCTGTGAGGATTAGAAACGTTAGTTTAAGTGTACAGACAAAAATATAAAAAAATAAACGTCCATATGATTTATTTAAAAAATCGGTTTCAAACGTATTCGCATATGCGTCTTGAAACAAAAAGACGGATTAATCTTTCAAGACGGCGCGGATGAATATCAGGGCACATAAACGCGGAGGGTGAATGCCGTCACGTAACACACTATGTGCTCTACGTCATTGTCATGCGCTCGTTGAGCACAACACTGCTCAGATTTACGTTGACGTCTAGTGTCAATATTACGATTTGTATTTTAAACAAATTAAGAACACTATAGTTATATAAATGGAAGCATATGTGAGAGATAATATCGTTCTTCCGGTAAATAAATGATTTAGCGTTGCAGTGATGGAGGGTGATGAAGATGTGGATTCTTTGGGAGAGAAACTGTATGATGTCATATATCCCAAATATACAGACATGACACCTAAATTAACAGGTGATGTAAGCAGAATATAATTTATTAATTTATAACTTTTGTTACGTGTTAACCTAGTTTATTATTTATTGTCTGATTTCTGATCTGTGCTTGGCTGCAGGTATGTTGCTGGAGCTGCCTGCTTCTGTAGTGAATCAGATGCTACAGGATGAAGATCTGCTAAATAAGGCGATAGAAAGAGCTTTGGGTGCTCTGACGTCGTCTGACAACAGGTATCACAGGGCTGCCAAAAGTTTAGACGTTTTCATATAATGAATTCATATACAGTATGCCTCCATTCCGAACCCAGCCAATGCTTGACCTGTATTTTGTTCCTAGTGAAGGTGTGTCTCAGACCGATGATGCAGTCTCTGTGTCCTCAGATTCTTTGGGTGAACAGCTGTATGATCTCATTGACCTTTTTAACACTGGCCACACACAGAAGATTACAGGTAAATCTGTCCATCCTGCCATCAAACTGTGTTTAAAGTGAATCTAAACTCTGTTGTGATAATAACATGACTACACAACTGTGCAGGTATGTTATTGGAGCAGAAAAAGGAGGCAGTGCTTCAGCTTCTGTTAAATCACACGCTTCTCGAGGAGCAGGTCAAGACTGCTTTAAAAACTTTAAAAGAGTAGGTGTTTGTGTTTTTCAGAATTCAAGAAATTAAGCACATTATGCTCGTTCTTGTATTCGGATGAATCAGAAACTTTAAGACAAATGTCATGTTTATTGTTTTTGGGGTAGGCAGGGTGACGTGGCAAGAGATGTGAGTGACAGTTCCGATACAGAAGATGTGGAAAACATCGGCGAGACACTTTTCAGTTTCGTGCAGCAGTTAGACTCCGCCCACTGTGCCGACATCACAGGTGAGTTACTCGCATCCTTAGCATCTGGATGTTTGGCCTGACTATAAGGTGTTTTTGATCCATACTGTGTGATGAGTAAAGCTTTGTGTGTGTGTGTGTGTGTGTAGGGATGCTACTAGAAATGGATTCTGCAAGTTTGCAAAAGATTCTCTCAAACCAGGCCATGCTGGAGGTTGCGGTTCAGAAAGCGAAAAGTGCACTGGTACAACACACCTTTGCTCATCATTCTCAGTACTTTTTTATAAAATTGTGCCAAGTATATACTGAAATATATAAATATAAAGTTGGTCAAGTTTTTGGTAGTTGCTTAAAAATGCATGTTCTCTTTTTGTTCACAGGAGGGCGCTGTGAGCCAAAGACAAATGGAGATGTCACAATGATGCTTTCCGTTCAGACCTTGTGACCTAGAGGATTACAGGACAGAGAAACTTACATGTACTTTAGACTCTTGCCAGACTGATGTACATTTTATTCGCACCACTCATGTTGTTTACATGGGTGCTTTTTTAGGCTTTTGCCATTTTTTATTATCAGAGACGGTAGAGACTGTGGACAAGACAAATTGCAACCAGAATTAAACCTGCATCTCTTGCATGAGCAGCTGAATGTGCCATCACTACACCACAGCTTTAGCATTCCACAAACTTCTGCATATTGTTATTTGCACAAAGATCATTGATGATGTGTTATAATCAGCTGTCATTTAAGCTTTCCCTATGTAGTTTGGCTTAACATAAAGAGAGCAGAAGGAATTTAGTGCATGTTTTTACATACAATTTCAGTCAGCCTAACTTATTCAGTAATGTCAATGTTGCATTGCCTCCATGAACATTAAATATTTCATATTGAAACATGATGCTCGGTCACACTGAGTCATTGGTTAGTCCTGACAGACATTTTTTACTTTATAAGTTAACTTCAAACGCTTACCAGCACGAAATAAAAAATGGATGTTTGTGACCTAATAAAAATCCTGCATTTGGGTACAAACAACAATCTGAAGGTGAAAGAGCTCAAAAATATCTTTATTATCACTTTATCAAGAATTGTACAGTCAATTTCTAAACACATTGGAAAAGTCCAAGCTTCCTTCAAACAGAGCTGTCCTTTGGAATTACAAAACCTCGCTGTTACCATGGGAACAAGAACCCAGAACCAGCAAAGAACAATCGTGTGATTGAGAGAGGAGAAGCGAAATCAGAATGAGATGAAGTCAGCAAAGCAATAATGATATTTTATGAGCGGAATCAGCGACACAAACGATCACAGGCAAATCATATAAATGTATGATTTCATTTTTTTTTGCTACTCACAAAATCAACGCGATCAGACGTAGGTTAAAGAGATCGGTTCTGTTAAGCACATCGTGGCTACGCTTTAACTCAACCTGACATCCTGTCCACTGACGCCAAGTCCCTTTCGACCATTTCATTTTGACAGGAAGCTCAATAAATACCTAAAACATTCTGGTACGCAGCACTGTTCCCATGGCAACAGGTCAAACCGCCCCATAACATGCACTGGCCGCCTCCTGCCAACAAAGCACGCCCACATCTCTTCCCATCAGACACACACACACACACACACAGGAGCACACGTTCATACACACCCTGCTGAAATGAGCCATGACATAAAAACTACACAGGGTACGATCGCGATATTGCACTTGTGATCACAACGCTCACGTTAAGCGTCAACTGTTCATAGAAGCATTGTGTGAGGGCAGCGTTAGATCGCGGCAGGTATGGCAGGTCTATTAAAAAAAAAGCGGAGAAGGGTTTTTCCATACGACGTGTGGGTATCGAGCCGGTGTCTGTTTGCATCAGATCCATTCGTTCAACGTTCGTAATTATGAGGATTATTGATGATAATGACGGTGATGAGTTCGACCAATTTTGCGGGAGGCTGAGGGACAGATGCCAGAGCTTCAAGGAGTCCAGGCAGGAACCAAACTTCAGTCCGATCTGGTCTAGAATCACAGTTTGATATAAATCTACAGCGATTCCGTTACTTCAGTGTAGGGTACCCTCTCTGTCCCAGGCGACCGGGTCGAGTGCGGCTTGCTGGAACAGACTGAAAGAGAAATAAATAAATGTAATGAGACATCACGTGGATGGTAAGCGAAACACCTGTCATTCAAAAAGTGACTCTTACCTGTGCAAACTGGGAGGGGTTGTAAAAGGTCACGCCTCCTGTAGGTGGAGCGCCTTGCGATGGTGGCTGAGCGGGAACCTGTGAGAATACAGCTATGGTTACTATAGGAACAAGAGGGCAGCATCATTATCTCCATGGTTACACAGACTGCCATGCCCACTGTGAGTCACAATCATCATGCAGCTCAGTGGATAACATGCAGTAAGAAGGGTCAAAGCCTCAGTCTTCAGCACGCCCCGTTCAATATCCAACAGCCCTTCCTATTGGCTGAGAAATATGAGGGCTGCTGATGTCACAGTAGGTGTCGTGCTGGAGGTGTGGCTACAGGGGTGTGTAGTAAGGAAGTGCAGATGTGCATAGCAAAGGCCCCGTGAGTTAAAAAAAGAGCAAATTTTGGTTTTGTGTGTGTGTTTGGATAAGAACCAGCTGAAGGTACCTGATTTAAGTGCTGACTCACTTCTCGAGACAGAGAACTCATTGAGCTAGAACGTGACAGCTAGAACAGCAGGAATAAATCAAACAAACGAACAAAAAAGCAAAAACACCACAGACCCAAATTAATCCCATGCAGCGCAAGTCTCTGTCAATCATTATAATACCATTACATCACAATCATTTGTCTCCATGGCAATAACACACCTCAGTAGCCAATAAGAGTGCATGTTTAAAATGCATTCCCTTTATTAAACACACCAGAGTCAGAAATTAACCTGGTTCAGGGCTAAATATCAGTAAAACATACCAAACGTACCTCGACAACTTAAAACGGGAAAAAACAACACCTCGTGTAAAGATAATTTTGACCTCTGATAATTCAAATCTGGCAATCTGATTTTATAGATTTGCATGATTGTAAATGTACATATTCAAGGGTCTGACATGACTGGACGGGCACGCATGTTATGATTTGCCTTCACACTATCTGAATAAAGAAAATGTTAATTACTGACACTGGCACACGCAGTCATGCACTTTATTGCACAAGTTATTGAAACTACAGGCCAAAATTCCAGAAAACCGTTAGAGATGCAAGATTAAGTGTGTTTGCTTTTCGAAGCAGTAGTGTGTATGCGAGCATGTGTATAAATATGCGTTCATGAGTGAGAGAGCAGAATATGACAGTCGTGGTCTTAAAGACAAAATATGAAATATTAAAGCAAGATCTGACCTCTCCTGAACGCGTTCCCTCTGGGCCGGGAGGCAAAGTGTTCGGATTAAACATCTAGACAGAAAAACACACTCATTATAGTATAAAACTGTAATTAAAACGCTCTATTAGCGTGTGTGTGTGGAACTGTTGTGCAGGCCAGATGTGTGTGTACCTGTGGAACTGGGGCATTAGTCTGCTGTGTGTCTTGTGAGCCGGCGTCTGGAACGCTTCCCTCCACCGGCTGCTCATCTAGTGCTAAACAAAAGAGGGTTAGACTCTTCACAAAACAAACTTGATGAACACAAACTGTATGTTGCTCGCACACACCAGCAGCGGGGGTGAAGAGGTTGGCGGGCATGGCCATTGGTGCCAGCGGGGCGAACAGGTCAGCAGGAGGTGGTACATTGGCAACGGGTTTAGAACCTCTACGACTGGGATTCAACACATCCACATACCGACTCTTAGTGCCTGAAACACACACCCAAACATTTACTGGCCAGTCAGGAGCATCACTTTGGATGCAGGATCAATATCAAAGATGTACTCGCAGTTGGGTCAAGTGGGTCACATACCTGTTCCTGCTCTAATTGAGAACATATTGACGGGTGGCCCCGCCCCTGGACCCCCTGCAAATGGTGGCCGCATCCCCGGACCACCCATTAGGGGCTTTGGGAAAGCTGGTGGGAGGAGGGGGAGGTGGCTTACTCTGAAAAAAACACGAAAAGGTTATTCTGAATTACATACACACAGTCTGAAGCTCAAAATAACTTGAATCGTTAATATGCTGTACCTCTTCCTCTGGCTCCTCCAGATTAACCCATTTCTTCATTTTTTCGTCCCAAACAATCTAGAAATAAACGGCATGTTAAATCTCATATGATGAAGAGAAATGAGCAGATGAAGTACAAAGGTCTTACAGATTTGTTCTTGTCATCTGGGAGATGCGCTTCATTCTTCCGCTTCGGATAGAGCCACGTCAGCCATCCGCTGCTCGCAGCCTGAGGAACAGAGATGGAACAGAACATTCATTGCATCAATGCTGTCATTTATCACCGAATATCAGCCACTGAAATTCACATGGAGAAAATTTAGGTGTGCATCAGAAAAAAGACCAAAATGTTTATAATAAATTCCATCAGTATAGAACTATACATTATATAAAATTATAGAAAAATTGAGAAATCTTCCGGTCTGGATCTTAATATGCAAGACATTTCATTTCGGTAATTATGTCAAATCACGATATAAAGCAAGCATTGGAAGCGTGTGTAAAGTATGTGCTGACTTTTTTCGGAGAGTCTCTCTTCTTGGGTTCCTCATGGTGTGGAGACTCTGGGATGGAAGGGGGAGGTGGAGAGCCCTGATTTATTGAGCTGCTGCGCTCTCTTCCTGAATGATTCGATGATTCAGACGTCGCGCTAGAGCGGCGTCCTGGCACCTGAAAGACAACAGAGAAATCAAAGCTCCATTCTGTGAAAAAAACTAGTCTGAAAACAGAACAGACAGAGTAGGTGGGCTTTACCATGTTGTGCACTGATGACAGTGAAGTGGTTCTAGATCTTCTGCCCGCACCCTGCGAAGAGAACCACAAGGGGAAACAAATTACAAAAGAACTACAGTTTTGTTTAACCTTTAGGTTTCTATTTCCCTTTATTTTAACTCACCATGCGAGCCATCTCATCGTAGAAGTCTTTCCCCTGCTGAGGAGGGACACTGAATGTCGGAGACGACTGTGGGAACAGTTGAGGAGATGACTGAGCGGATCCAGATTCTGCCCGGGCATTGGTGGGGGCATCTGAGGTGGCATCAGTGGATTCATTTCTGTGGGGCTGTATGCAGGTGGCATTTGTGGGTGCATCTGGGGTGGCATTTGGGGTGGGATGGGCATGTACTGCTCCTGCATTTCATGTTGGTACGGTGGCACAAAGTTCGGCTGGGCTGGTCCTGGGGCAACTGGGTAGAATGGAACACTTTCACCAGGAGGTGGGACTTGTTGCTGTGGGGCCGTCCCGTCCTGGAGAATAGTGGGAGGGGCTAAAAGACAGAATGAAAGTAGATGGTGAACTTATGAAAACTCCTTTTCCTTCACCCGTACATACATTTGACAAAGCACATCTCATACCTGGTGGCATGAGCTGAACCCCGGCTGTGGGCACGAGGGAGGTCATGAGTTGATTGTGGGGATCAGAGGTCAGAGTTGAGGGGTCCGGTGGGCTGCTCTGATCTTCTAAACTTGGAGAACTGCAGGGGTAAAGCTGTGGGGTGCTGCGGCCTGCGCGGTAAGGGACACCCTCCTGGACCAGACCATAACACAACAGTTTTGTAAATATTTATATTGTTTTCTACAAACAATTTATAAGTATTCATTAATTCAAATAAATTAAGTGGGCATCAAAAAGGATATAGCGATCGTCTTTTTTAGCCGCCTTTGCGCCATTCCTTGGAGGTTAACGTTTTGATTGAAGTAGAACGTTTTTTACTTTTAAATGATGTGCACGGATAAAATAAAAAAATGTATATATATTTCATGCCAACTTTCATACTTAAATAATTGTTTTATTTATTGTTTACAAAAGTGTTTATTACCGAACACTTTTGTTTAATAAGGGTTAAGGATTTCAACCTTTCTCAATACATCTAAGCCAGACACAAACCTTTATCTGTCCATCCAGCTGTCTGAGATGCAGTAACCAGTCGGGCTCTATAAATGACTCCTGCTCGGGCCTCTCCTTCAGCTGAGGGTCAAAGAACCTCAACCTCACAGACATCTGAAATCAGATCACAACATGAACAATCAGACATCACAGTACTGCGAACTCAAGACGGAGACTGACGTGCTGTTTTGAACACTTATACCTGAATGAGCTGACTGGTGAACACAGGTGAGCAGTACTCGGGTAGGGTCAGGAGAGTGCGGGAGATGACCTCGCAGTAAAGGAAAGCCTGCGCGCAAAGTCCCAGCTCCGCCAGCCGACACGCGTAGATGAATTTGAACACCTGTAGGGGCCAAATGGTAAAAATCATGACGTCTCTGGTTCTGCGTAGCCTGACCTCTGATGTTGGTGAACGTTTCTGTCTCACCTGGAAGTTTGGGAGTGAGAGAGGCTGAGAGCCGAGGGACTGAGCGTACTCGTACGATTCTGTGCGCTGGATTGCCTCCGTTGAGCAGAACTTCAAAAACGGCAAACTAGGAAAGTGTGAGCGAGAGAATATATGACTTCACATAAACATAGCATTGCTTAGTTTTAAGTGCTTAGCAAGCTTGTTTTCAAGCATGTACATGTCTTTGATCAACTGTTTGTTTTGTTCACACCTGTGGTTGGAGCTGATGAGGACCATCTTCGTGCTTTTCTTGGTGAATACACCAAAACCCACCTGAGCCATTAGGTAACAGAAATGTGCCGCGTCCACCAGACCTTTAGACGCTGTAAAAGAACATTCGCAACAGGTGTAAAATATACATTTACCGCACGACACAATTTGTGTTCATGTACGTTAACGTACCTAATGTGTCCCCCATTGTTGAAATGGTGCGTGTGTCGAGATCCAGAGTGTGTGTGAGGTTGGACAGAATCATGGCCAGATGGGGGCGCCAATCACCCCATTTCTCATCACCACAACACTACAAGAGGAACAGACACCCTAAGTACTGTATAAAATACTACTAACCTATTAACAAACACATATTTGTCTTTCTTACAGTAGCAGCGGCCGGCATTCGTCCCGACATGAGCTGGTAAACCGTCTGTAAGGGGTCATTTATTGGCAGGCTGTTGGCAAACCTGAAAGACAATTTGAAAACAGAACTTAAGCTTCATTTGTGGATTGAAAGGAACATGGATCTTCCACCAGTGGTCGTAAGAATGCACAGTTTACCTGGTCATGACACGCGCATGGGTTCTGTTGTCCATCTTGCTGGCCAATAGCAGTGCGTGACCCCACAGGCCATTTTTCATGGCAGCCTCCAAAGCGTCCTACGACGATAAAAACAGTTTTCAGTTTTCCCAACAGATACACATTTAGACATGAGAATAGTGCTCTACTACAAAAGCTGACATATTAGTGCTCATATTTGAAAGGGTGTGTGTTGACATGCTTCTGGATGTGCGGCCGAATAGCAAAAGTTCTCTGAAGCGCTCCGTTTCCTTGCCAATATTCTCAGGTACGCCCATGAAAGTGTCTGATAGGAGAGATATTGGCCCTGCCTCCTCTTCCTCTGCATGCTCTATGGCCTCATTGTTGAAGTCGATGAGATTCGCCTCATTGGGGGATTTCCCCGGCAACCAGACAGAGCGATGCTCCTTTAGCAACAGGTCAGCGATATCCGTGCCCACTACTGTCTAAAACAGAGACATAACATACATTTAACTAGACATACTATACAACCGGGAGGTGAGGCTGAGAAAGCTCTTGATATACGTTTAACCAACAAAAGATCTCTCCAGAATAAGAAATTATAAAAATTGCAGAAATGCGCTTGTGCCATTACACACTCACCCCATTCTGTCTACATAGGAGCACAATGAACTCCCAGATGAGGTAGGCGGAGTCTTTGTCGATGAGGTCATCATTTCGTAAACACTCTTGGGCCTTGTTTCTGAGCAAACTTATAACATCCACCTTGTGTGTCCTCCCTGTGTACATTATTACACTTTAAAAACACAGTACAGCCGACATACCAGTTTAGAGGTCACGTGTTCAACAAATGCCAGAGATTTCTACACTTGTGAAAATATCAAGTCTTCTTTTGCGAGAAAATGATTACTCTTACTTGGCAAGTGGGCCAGGGAAGGAACGGATCTCAGACTGCTCAGGAGAGTCCTGCAGAATAGTCTGGAACGACATCACAACCGAGAATGAATTTAACTGACCCCTCACAACAGGGTAAATGAAAGAAATATTTATAACCCATCACAAAAAAACGTGCTTCAGTAAAAATAATTCAACTGGAAAGGAAAATGAAGTCTATAAAATGCTTTTTAACAATGTTTTTATGCTTTATTTATAATTTTTTTTTACCTCTATGTTGTGGATCTCCACAAGTGTTGGCTGACCAGCGGAAGGCAGGTTCGGTTGAACAAGGATGAGCTGACCAGCCGGACCGAACCGGGCACAGCGATGAGGAATACAGAACTTTTCAGGTGTCAATGGCCTTGGAGGTGCTGAGAGAGACATAGAATAAGGGACAATGAATATAAAGAATTGAAGGGATCGTCTCCATCGACCTAATGTCATTCTAAACCTGTTTGAAATCATTTTCGGACAAATTCACAGCTTTGGTGTGTTTTTGTGTAATATTTACGCTGCTCAGGGGCATTCCAGGTGCCGTCAGCTGGATTATAAGGAATCTGACTGCAATTTGTGGCTTCTGAAGGGTCGGGATACTGGCTGTAGGTGTAATCGACTGGAAGAGTCGTTCCTGTGGCGTCATAGGCTGCGCTGACCAGGTCTGTCTGACTCCTGTACACCTGACTCTGCAAGACGAGCCGAGCCGAGCACAAGATGTCACACACAGTACCATCACACATGCACAATAATCTCTTACACACATGTACACACCTGCTGTGAGCGTGAACTGAAGCTACTGCGTCGACTGTGTGATGAATGCACACTGTGTGTGCTGACTGCTCGCTGTGCACCGAAGCTCGGTCAAAGTCGTCAGGGTACTGTTCACGCCGGCGGTAGTCGTCATCGAAGCTGTTGTCGTAACCGGGATAGTACCGCCACGGATCGTCGACCCCTCTCTACCCTTGAAACAGAAACAAAAGAGGGAGGGAAGTGGGGCGCTAAGGAATGTATACAAACATGTCTGTTGTGTGTACCTGTTTGAATATTGTTGGTTGTAATAAGCCTCTCCTCTTCTGTATGCATCCATGTCATAGTTGTACCAACCATATGTCTGGTCATAGTATGCTTTGTAGCGGCGGATCATACGCAGCGTTTGGATCATACCACCTACTCCTGTCTGAACAACACGCGTGCGTTAACAGAAAGCCAAAACATCAAGTTCAAAACATAAAAAGACTTAACCAACAATTTCGTCGGCGGAAACCTTGTATGTCCATATTTTGTCATTTTTAATATTCAAAAATCGTTACTATTGGTCACCCCCTACATCGGTTGTGGGTTTCGCAAGTACATGACTCATTAAATAAAATAAATTAAAACACAATTTCAAACAAGAGTGTTCTCCACTTCCTGAAAAGCAGATGTTTTGGACATACAAGGTCCTTACCTCCATAGGCATCATATTGTCTCTTATAGTAGTTTGCATAGTATTCATCTTGGGCACTACGGTTGGATCTAGAATAGTCTTCTGGATACCCCTGCCTAATAAGGAATTTTTAAAGAGATACATTGTTATAATTCAATGACAAGGGCACTTTGACACTACAAAAAATGGTTTATCTAAATCTTTGTTTCGGACCAAGCAATAAAAGCAAGGCCAAAGAGTCACCTGGAGTTGGGTCTGTCTGAGTACTGGCTAGTTCTGGAACTTGGTCTCTCTGGTTGACGCTCAGCTTCTCTGTAAGTGGAATTCTGACCATCATACTGGCCATACCGAGGATCTGCTCTACGATAGAAATCGACCTGCTGATTTTAAACAGTAAGAACAAATTATAAGAACCAAATCAAGACCCGTTAACAGAAACATGTCATGCACTTAAATCATTCAGAATTTGACTGATTAGACTACTAATAAGAAGAAATGGATTACTGCACCTGGTGGTAGCTCTGAGCTCTCGGGTCCACTGGGTATTGGGGTGGATAGGGTAACCTCCCATCCTGGTACTCCGGATAAGCCCCTGGGTAATACCAGCATAGCCGGGACCTGTAGGGATCGCGGTTGGAGCACCGTAACCAGGCTGACCGCTCAGAACAGAAGGAGGTCTTTGGGGTTCTGGGACGGCTGGGGTGCAGAGCTTCCAGACTGGGGGGGTAAAAAGAGGTGGAACAGATCCAGGTCCAGCAGGCGGAGCTCCTGGATGAGTGGGCGGGACCTGCGGAGGAGGTTGGAACTGAGCTGGGTGGGAATAGCGAGCAGGTTCGTTGTTGACTTGGTTGCTTGAGGGTCTAGGAGGGTTTGAGGTCTGTTGAAGGGGCTGAGCCTCGCTGTCGGGCTGCCCACCCTGCTGCGTATCTTTGGTGACCTGCAGGTAAAAGCCAGGCGTGTTATTTACCAAGGTTGGTGGCTGGGCTGACTGCGACACGGCCGGGCCCGTTACCTGATTTATGGACTGTGGCTGATGCATAGAAAAATCAAGAAGTTCATAATTTGAAAATGTATTATGATTACTGGCAGCAGATGAAGGCAGAGCTTGAGAAATGGAAGGCGGAAGAGATTGGCTATCACCTTTAACAGCCTGGGCTCTTGAGAGAGCAGGTTGGGCTGCTTGAATAGAGGCCGGAGGATCTTTGGCCTCTCGTGCTAAATTTAAGACGCCTTGAGTGGAAGGAGGATTAAGAGGTTGAGAGAAAAGAGGCTGCAGCTGATTTGCAGGAGAACTCTGGGGCATTTGATTTGTCAGAGAAGGTGGTATGTGGACCGGTGTAACTGTCTCTTGAAGAATTCTGATTGGATGGTTGCAAAAGATTTTGAGAGGTAACCAAACTGTAATTAGAAGAGGGTGCGGCAATCAATACGGGCTGGTTTAGGGACTCACAGGGGGTGTGGCCACGAGCAAAGAGGCGTATCCTAAACCTGCCTGAGAGTCTGGTGGGTTCTCCAAGTTTTCCGAGGGAAGCTGTGGGTTTGGTTTAGCTGGATGCAAATCAAGAGGGCCATCCTCTGGGGGCTGGATGACTTCTTCAGGATGCGCTGGGACGAATGTTGCAGCGAGTAAGGGCGCTGCAGGGGCTAACAGGATGTTAGCACCAAGAGTGGCAGGGTCATTTTGAGCCCAAAGTGTAGTAGCGGGGCTCTCACTGGGGCGCCGTGCTCCCTGAGCTCGAGATGAGGGTCGTCGCTCTGGTAAGTAAATAGTCTCCAAGTTGTCTGGTGGTTGTTCCAGGTTGCCATGCTGCACATCACGTCCACCCTTTTCCACAACCATACGGGCACGATCCACCTCAGCGGGTCGAACGCCTACGCCCTGCGAGCGAACGGCTCGAAAGAGGAGTTGGCACTTGCCTGGAACACACCCACTGGTTTAGGAGGGCTAGGAGTTGGGAAAGTAGGACTTGTCTCTACAGCTGGGTTAGAGTCTATCTGTTCAAAGTAGCCACCGGTGGAGGGGTGCAAGGGAGGGTGTTCTGATGGCCGGGGACTCTCCTGTTGTATAAACGTTCCCATAAGACCTTGGTGTCGCCGAGGGGCATGGCCGCCGCTGTGAGGACCGTGTCCACTGCTGTGACTGACATTGCTGTAGCTGGATGAAACGCTTGCAGAGCGGGCAAGACGAGGAGCAGTGTCAGGTGTCTCGAGGTTGGGCCCCACCTCAAAGGCGTGGCTTGGTGGTGGTTCACTAGGCAGCACTTCTTGGTTCGGTACACATTCAAGGTTCTCCACTGAATCACAAGGCCCTGCCCCAGCTCGGATGTTACCACTGTCATTTAGGTACGGACCAGACAACTCAGTCATTGAATGAAGAGGGTGAGAAACTCCATTTACACGGCCCTCCCCTGACAAAGTCTCCACATTTTCTACATCGTTCCCTCGAAAGAACATCGAAAGGGTTCCGGGATCACTGGGGGCTTCAGGGTGAGGCACAGGGCTGGCATGTTGAGGTGGATTCTGATTGAACCACGGCTCCAAGGGTGCTGCTGACTGGCTGAAATAACTCTGGGCTGGGTAGTGGGAGTTCTGTTGACCATTCGGCCCCGTCATATTTGTGGGAGCTGGCAGACCTTGATTTTGGGATTGGGAAAAAGGTGGGGGTAAGTGTGGAGAGGGGGGCAGGGGGTGGGGCATGAGAATGGAAAGGCTGAGATGGCAGATCACTGGTAGGCTGAAAGTAGTTTTGAACTGAAGGTGGGCGGCTACTGTGATCGGGTACCCAGTGGGAATGAACAGGCGGGGGCTGGGACTGAAATTGAGTTGGTGTTTGAACTGGGGGTGTTGGGGCAGTGAAGCAGGATGTGATGGGTTAAAATGTAAGTGAGGGGCTGGGTTAGGCAACTGTGCAATGTAGGGCATAGGTTCTTGGGAATAAAAGTATCCTGGTTCTGTAGAGGGAGGGTTGGAACTCTGTGCAGGTCCTGGGGGTATAGGTTGTGGGGTAAAAATTCTTGGTGGGGGGCCAGGTGAGGCTGCTTGTGCTCTTGTGGGTGGTGCAATCGAGTTGAACCCAGCCACTGGCGTTCCTTGCATAGGAAGCGGGTTGCTGTTTGTGGTGGACTCTGACTGCCACCAGGCATGGGAGACTGACCGAAGGCAAAAGGATCAGTCATTGGCTGGGTGGGTGGGATAGCGCTTGTCATAGCAGCTGCACCCCCGTGCTTGTGGGGTCTATTTCTTCTGAAGGCATTGGTCCCGCTGGAGGGGGGTGGAGGTCCAACAGCTCCAGACGGGGCTGTCCGAGGAGGAGGTTGCATCTTCGCTGACTCTCACAGAAATTCAGGGCTTTCACAATTATTGGAGATCTCCTTAAAAGATGAAAAACATAGATTAAGGTTAATTCTATTTTACTGTTCGATACTCAACAGTTACATTCAACAACACTTATTTTTCGACAGAACTAATACAAATATTTGACAGCAACAGGTCAGAATATATTCTGTATAGGCCTTTAAGAATATTCTGAAATAAAGTCAAATGATGGATAATAGATTAAACAATAGATGGGAAACTCTGGGACATTTCGTGCACCCCACAATTGATATATTTTGTCTATATTTGTGACGGCCTGTAACACATGCACTTCCTTTGTTAAAATGAAAATTTTGAAATCACAGTTCACAACATTGTCCATTTTGTAAAGCAAAGCACAATTATGTTCCTTAAAATGGCAACGGGGCATCCATTTAAATTTACATTTATGCATTTGGCAGACGCTTTTATCCAAAGCGACTTACATTGCTTTATCCTATACATTTTACATATGTATTTGCAATCCCCTGGGGGATTGAACACACAAACTTGTGTTGTTAACGCAATGCTCTTACCACTGAGCTACAGGAAAGCATCCCTCTAAAAGCACACCAAAACGGACTACCTGTCACCAATACAAACAAACGAGATGAGTCTGTATTTTGGGGCTTACTCTTCTGAATGAGGGCTATTATCTCAACAAACACAGGTCCTATACGAATGCTCTCAACCTCACCATATAGAAGCAGTTTTTAAAAGAAAATAAGTTCCCTTCGATAGCCCTAACAGTAGACTGCACTCCTTAAAACAATTTGCACACAAACAGCACCAATTTATCACATTATCAAACACTCATAAGGTCTATGTGGACAGCAGGACAGCAGCAGCTACTATCTTGGCATATGAGGGGTCAACGTAATCTGTAAAACGATATTAAGCACATTGCAGGCCGGGTGTAAGAGAGAAATGTCCTTTTAATTACACTGAACTTTGAAACCTGTCTGTCTTTTACACTTAAGCAGGGGGACTTACTCCTGCAGGTGTTACAGCTTAATCAACACCAGCAGGTTAGGGATACAGTTTCTGTTTATGAAAATACCATGTATATCTTTTGTATGACACATGTCATAGAGCCTGTGATGCAGGGCTTTAGTGGCTGTAAACAATAATTTATTTGGTCCCGTAAAAGAATGTGACTCCTTGACTATGTTACTTATACAAAAAATAGAATCACTTCTCCAAACAATTTCAAATTTCAAGTGTGCGGAGAGCGGTTATCAAAGCCCCCTGTTAGGTTTGCGTTGTAAACATTGAAACTAGGATTAGTGCCAAAGACAATAAGCTTACTTAACATATTTTGGTCACTTATTTAGAGTAAGTATTAATAGTAAGTATAAGGTTCATTGTTAAATGTATAACACAGATCTAGGAGTACTAGATATTATTATTCATAATGGAAACTTTGATCAATGATGATAAGAATTTTAACCATGTTTTTTTTGTTATAGTAAAAGTGCAACAATGTTTTTGCCTCATTAATTGTGATTTGCAAAAGTTTTACAGGAAAACAACCCAAGCAGAAATATGATTATTTGGATGAGACCATCATTTCTGAGTACTAAATCATGGTTACTACAGATAAATTATAGTTCATTTTGAAATTTAAGAAAGCAATTGGCACAATATACATAGAGCTTTGACAATAAATTCTGTGCTAATCTGTGTATCTTTCTATGGACACTGATCTTAGACCTCGAATTTGCTGATGCATCATTTTATATCTCAGTAATTTATACTCTTATTTCGATTATAACTAATGACTTCATCGTTGTGTCCAACTGTAGCCTAGTGTCTCCCCTTTGCAGACACAAATCAAACCAGTCCATCTGTTATTGAAAATCTGTACTTGATTGGATTATATCCGGTCCAAAGGCGGACACTCATAGCGCCTCTTACTGGACTGCCACGCAATTCTTTCATCTGATGTCACGTCCTGCTCTTTAATTCCTGTTTGTTTAACACTATCGGTAAACATATACTCCATAGAACACTCGTGTATGAAACACGCAACAACACTGACATTAAGTTAATGCTGATTGACAAAGGTGCATAAAACCAGAGGACAAAACTGTCAAAACAAACACCAGATGAACTTGCATCAGTGCAAACCACACAGACAAGAGGCAAAAATCAACTATACCTTCAAATTAAGAGCTTTTAATCACACATTTATCTGCACGTACAACTATACATCTAGGAGGCGACACCGTGGCAATGTCATAAGCATGAACATTAGAGAATAACTTGTATATGAATGTAAATATAGGACGAGAAGTATTACATATGACAGCTGACTGGGCCATTAGCCGTTAGCATGCTAACCATCACAGTTAATCCCCCGAAAAAGAGATCCCTCAGAGCAAAAATATACAGAGCACTGGAAACTCTTACCCCTTATCTCCGAACGAGGTATGCCGACACTAACAAAACTCAATACGAGCACGTCTAGGCTTGAGTTTTCAGAAAAATGCAGGACGACGCGACTGACACTCGTCCGCCATGTTGGCCGATCGCGTCCTGCTTGACGACGTGTACATGTGACGACATGGCTGGCTCTAGATTAGCCCCGCCCCGGAAATGTCATAAAATGAATATAATATTACATAATCGTCAGGGTTTTCTTGGGGTCGGTTGTAAAAATTTGATAAGATAATATTTACATAACATTACGCCGTTACATTTGCTGCATTTATAAGTTACAACTGCATTAAGTCTAGACTGGCCTGCAATTACATGCGTCCCCTGCTGACTCAAGGATGTTATTTATTTGGTCCAAGCTTTTGTACATAGATCTCTAGAATTTAACTGAAAAATTAATTATTTATACAACTCCTTTTAAAATGCTAAGTAGTTCATTACTTTCTTGAACCATAATGCTGTTGAGGTCAAACGTAGCCTTAGACGTACTGAAAACCTTGGCTATACTGATCTACAATGTCCAAACAGTGCCCATAAAGACATTACATCTTATGTACCGGAGAACTGTCTAAATTAAACATTTCACCCAAAAGGGACATTTCACCCCAAAAAAAACTTGATAGATTGAATTAATTAGGAAACGCCCAAGTTGTCCCAAACATGTTGTTATTCTGTTCAAGTTGTCCTACCCCTATAGAAATATTGTTTTTCTGTGGAAGATTTCTTGAAGAATGTGGAGAAAAAAACTGTTCGGGTCAGTCAATAGTGTCAATAGTGAATAGTGCCCCAGAACCGTTCCAATAAAGTTAATAAATGATGACATCATTTTTTTTTGGGTGAACTATCCCCATTACATTCATTCTCTGAAATACAAATCATACATTACAAAGTAAAATCTCAATAAAGTTTTTTTATTTTTGCAATTATCTTAATAGGTATGTTTATAAAAGTATAAAACTAACAGAGGACAAGCAAACTAAAATTGTACAATCTAAAATTGTACAAACAAGACACAACACAAGGAAACAAATACATAATTCTAAATCTATAATAAATAGTGAAACACCAATGCAGGACTCTCTAAAAGGTTTTGCTACTTTTGCATAAAGAAACACTCTTTGATTCTAGAGTTTCTGACATGACAGCACACACACATACACACATGTGGTCTGAGAATGTCTGTTCTTTTTGGTCAGTGACAATAAGCCGCTATTGGATCGTTCATCATACTGGGCATAATATTTATACAGAGACCCAGTATTTACAGTAGTGTAACTTTAGATTTGAATGAACTCTAACTGCTGTGTTTTTATCGCTACATTGTATTTGAAAAATAAGAAAATGTAAATAAGAGTGCATATTGTTCTGCAGTATGTACATGTGTGTGTGTGTACAAGCGTTTAGTCTATATCCAGATCACTGTCGGAGTCGTTGGTGACAGCTGCATTTCGAATAGATGAGTGTTTGTTTGGCTGTGTGAATTTCTCCGGCAGCAGGCCGAACTCTTGCAGGAGCGCTTCGACGTCTGTGGCATAAAAATCATCTCCGAGCTGATCGGACACGCGTACCAGATTCCCCACC
>CM017898.1:2209955-2258256 GCA_008369825.1 Triplophysa tibetana
ACAGGGGCGGACTGGGAAGAAAATTGGGCCCTGAATTATTCGGCCACATCGTCCCTCCACCAATTCTGTCGAGGGGGGGGTGTTGTATGTAACGTGTGCATTGCGTTATATGAATATGCGTCCGACTCACTAATGCCTTCGCATGTGTTTATATATGTCTGCCAGTCCGCCCCTGCTTGTGTCCGTTCTGGACTTTGACAGAATGTCCTACCGTTCAGCCGCCCCTGAAGAAGATGGAGGAATCGCTTCCGTCCATTTTTGCAAATTTCAAATGCTCAAAGTCTAGTGTGACCGCACAATTATTCGTTAATTTTATCAGTGCAGGTTATTCTGTGTTTTTCTAATAAGTGTTATTCGGTGTCTTCTCCTCTTCCGCAGGGTCGAAGTCTGATGGACATGCCGATGTTGGATCAGGCACCGGATATCTTGCGGACTCTCCATTACTTGAGTTCTTTGATTCACAATCTGAAGAACCCACTGGGCACAAGGGACCATCCTGCTCAACTCTGCAAGGACCTGCACAACTGCCAGAACACGCTTTATGATGGTGTGTGCGCATTGGGCATAATTTATTTTCATACTTTACTAACTGAACTTAAATATAACATTTTCATCATGACAATAACAGTCACATTTGTGGAGTCTGTGGAAGGCGTCTTATACATGTTTGTGTGTATGGTGTTTTAAGGCACTTATTGGATCGACCCGAACCTGGGCTGTTCCTCAGACTCCATTGAAGTGACGTGCAACTTCACAGGCGGTGGACGCACCTGCCTCAGACCCATCACGACAACCAAGGTCTGGAACATTCATCCAACAGCCAAATTGTTTGCTTTAACTATTATTTGCCTTCATTCTTTAAACACAAAAAGTCACAACCTTGGTCCATGACCATATTGTTAACATTGATAACTCATTTCTGATTGGACGCCTTCAGCTGGAGTTCAGCGTCAGGCGTGTCCAGATGAACTTCATACACCTGCTGAGTTCAGGCGCTGAGCAGCGAATCACTATCCACTGCCTGAACACTACAATTTGGAGACATGCCCCTTCCCTGCTCCCGGCCCAGAATGCCGTTCGGTTCCAGGCGTGGAGCGGTGAGACGCTAAAGCCGGATGTGTTAGCAGACACCTGCTGGGTAAGTCTACAAACCAACCATATTTCCATGATAATGACCTTTGAATGAACTTTTATTTTACATATGTAAAAAATGTGTTTACACGAGTCTGTTGCCAAATTTATTATACATTTTCTTATTTAATTTATTTATTTATAAAACATATTTCTATTTTATTTTTCATCGTTTTTGTAATTAGCTTGTATTCTTTGATTTTTTGTTTTCATGTTATTTTTTTGCAATTTTGTCATTTTATTAAATATTATTGACCTATTTTAAATTTATTTAAGCTAATTAATAACAGTTTTTCAAATAATATTTAGCCCTATTTTTTATTTAAGTAGCAGAAATGTTTTAATTGTTTAAGTTAACAGTCATGACCCTGTATTCGGTACAGATGTGCATTTGTTTCTTTTTTAACTCACATCGACATTATGTGTGGTCACTGTCTTACCCGCCTATTGTGTGTTGCTTGATTTTGTTAGCAACTGAATGGACGCTGGCAGCGTGCTGACTTCCTGTTCCGGGTGTCTGACCCCACCTTACTTCCTGTTGTACGCTTAAGCAATCTACCAAAGACAACACCCACATCACGCCTTCACCTTGAAGTCGGACCTGTGTGCTTTCTGTAGTGTGTATGTGTGTTTTGCTTTCGAGCGCTGGCCACACACTCCGCCCCTGCCCCGCCCCCTCCCGTAATCAGCCACTGATTGGACTGCAGAAACAAGAGGAGGGCCTGTGGGTGGGGCTTTGGGGGATTTAGCACTAAAGACTCCTGCAGTCTAAAAGAAATCCCGCCCCTACCAGCCATAGATGTCCAATCAGATTTGACTCTTCTAAAACACAAGGCTATCATCTCACAGGGACAAATACTCAGGACATCCGGGTCAGGGAGAAACTGCCAATCCTTTTTCTTTCTTTGGAGTTTTCTCTTTCAGTCATTCTGTTTTTCCATCTCTTCTTTTTCTATTGCTTGCTCTTTCAAATTATAATAATAAGTTATTATAAAACGTGTACTTTTATAATAGGAGTCAGTTTATTGCAGATATGAATGAAGATCATTGGGAGGTATTTTATGTATATATATATATACTTAATGTTTATTTGATATTTTATAAAATAATTTTGTCATATGTAAAAAAAAGAAGTGCTAAAAGTGCAATAAGAAAACAAAGAAAAATGATAATTGATTATATATTGCTAAAGTGTGTGTCTCTATTTAGAAGGCTTTTTCAGGGGTGTTTTCTTACAAAAGATTTGTTTCAACACTCCATAAGACAGGGAAGTGTGTGTGTATAGTTGTGTGATGTCACATTTTGATAAAGCGGTGCTAGTGACTGTGAATGTGTGTGTTGTGTGTTTGTGTGTGTGTGTATGTGTCACAGTTCAGTCAGTAAAGTGCGTTTTCTATCAAACTAATATCTTGTTCATCACTAAACAGACACACCTGAGTATAACATGCATTGCCCTTGTTTTTTGAATCGACTAAGGTGCACCTGTCACTTTAAGGGAGGGGCGTGTCTCAGCTAGGATGGGTGTGTCTTGTTCAAAGACATGTGCAGCATAAAGGTTGAATGCCTCTTGAAAATATGTCGAGGTCACATTTACTCCAAAATATTTCATGTAAATAATTCATGTAAAGAAAATAAATCCTTTTAGGTCCATTAGGACTATACATTTTTATAAATAAATAAAATAGTAAGTTTTGTTTTCTGAGTGAAATATGACCCGATATATATGTTCTCTACAGGTTTCATGAGAGTCACTCACAACCCTTTAATCTGGGTAACAATGGTGCTATTTTAAAACTGTTGTAAAGTATCTTGAAATGTCAGTGGTTTTTTAAAGTGGCCGTGCTGTGTTGACTTATTTGTGAGTTGTGTGTTCATTCTGGAGGTGCTCTTGGAACAAGCGCAGGTCATCAAAATGCGATCAGAAAAGGTCAATGCATTTGAAATCTGCCGTTGCAACATATCGACATTTTGAAGGCACTGTAAAAACACTTATGTGCTTTCATCTGTGGTAGAGAACAATTGTGTAGATTAATTTCACTAGCAACACAATAACTTATGACTTCGAAAGCCAACAGCAAGGGAAGCATTTGTGTGTGTGTGTTTTAAACAAGTGTAAAATTTCATCAGCAACTTTTGAAAGTGTATTATCCTTTACAATGATTAGGATCATAAAACCAAGGAAAAACCAATGATGTTTCTCTCAAACAGTATGTAAAATTCTGCAGCCTTTGATGTATACAGTCCCTTTTGCTAATTTAATTTTATTTAAATGTTAAAACGCGCTTTTTAATCAAATTCTCTGTTGTTTCAGAGAGTCTCTCCAGATAACTTTATTATCTGTATTTCAACTGCTCTTCCAGTTGATAGATTTCTATTTTATGTGTAAATTTGGGCTTCCAGAGAACAATATATTGCTTTTTGATCTGTTTTTATTTTCTATCCTTTTGTTTCAGTTTGTTTATTTTGTCTATAATAATAATCAAAGTCGTACTGTACCAGGTCTCTGTTCATGTCTGAAGTTCTAGTGGTCATTATGAAAGCATGTGAACGTTCAGTTTCAGAAGTTTTGAAGTCTGATTACCTCAGCAATGCTCAGTCCGTTCTGGTCATGTCTTATAAAATCTCTGTTCTACATTGGAAACACCGCCCTCAGTCTAACTCAGTGTTGTACTTTCTCATTATTCCATACTTGTGGATTTTGAATTGGAATCAATGCTTACATAGACTACCCATTAAATTCGTTCTCACACCAAAGTAGCCTTCATGTTTGTTTATTTTTATTTTAAGCTATATATAGGTCATTTTAACTTGTTGTAAAGTAAAGTATGTCTTTTGAGTGAGTATGAAAATTTCAAAGCTAACCATTTCATAACAAGAGGTGTAGAACTTTTAAATATATATTATATATCAGAAACAAAGCAATCGAATCTGATACATTTATTAAAGAAACAAAACAAATGAATAAATTATGAAACAAAAAATAATTAATTTCTTACATGAGATCATCTGTTGACCACAACACGAGTAAGAGAGCCCGGCGGTTGTCCATGATTGTTGCATGGTCATTTTTGTCACAAACACGCATTTTTTGTGCAATGGAGATTTGATTAAAGGTGCCAAAGATACAAATCAAACGTAGTTGCGCAAGACTACGTTACATGTCATGAAAATGTATGAGGATAAATTACTCCGTTAGGTGAGTTTATTGTGATTTTATAATGTAAAAACCTGATAACAATTTACTCTCTTGATTCGCTAAAACAGGCGTTAAACGTGATAATTTGACTGAATTGCTTAACTTTTTGATAATTTGGTGATAAAGTGCAGGATGTGACTTCAGTAAAAACGGATTATAAATATGAATAAATATAATTAGTTTGTTACAGACAACTTTGGAAACCTTAGAAAGGGTTACGTTAACAGGTATTCATGCATGCTAAAGGACATTTCTGGTCAGAATGCGGTGCCACTTCTCGTCTCCAGCGTCTTGACTGAAAGTTTTAGGCATGGAAGCGCGTCCGCCATCTTGGAACGGGCCACGTACGTCACTCACAGTTCGCTAAAATCCCACAACACTGCGCAGTCGCAAGCGTGGCTGTACTTTGCATTTTAATTGCCGGAAATGTGGATACCCTTTCGTTGTTGACATGTGTTAGTGTAGGAAATAAAATGTTTTGAGTTTACACAGCAACAAATATGTTTTCATAAGCATGCTCCGCTTGCTCTTGAGTGTTAACGCAGTGGTTTTCAACCCTGGGTCGCGACCCTCGGGTGGGTCGCGCAAATTAAAAAATGGGTCGCCAGGATGATTTAAGAAAATTTTTACTAAAATAATAATAGATAAAGATAACAACATATTTTTTATAGAAATACACCAAAATGTATTTAAATACAGGCAAAATAAGTCCATAAATCAAACACGGTGTCACCTGACCCACGTAAATTGTGCGCAGTGTCGTTGACACAGCCATTTTTCTTGTGGGTGAAAAATCCCTTTGACTTTGAAACTCCAGAATCAATCGCTAAACTGAATTTAACCTCTGAAGAAGAATCAGAAATGCTTCATCTTACCTGTGACAGCACGTTGAAGACTCGTCACAAAACAGTAAAATTGTCTTCGTTCTGGATCGGCCTTTCCACAGAGTATCCAATGCTGAACAAAGCAAGCATTTTATTGCTACTACCCTTCACAACCACCTATATGTGTGAAACTGGATTTTCAGTTTTTACCAAAATGAAGACGAGACAGCGAAACAAACTGGAAGCTTCTCCGGACATGTGTGTTGCCCTTTCGTCTTGCGATCCAGCTTGGGAACAGATTGTGCAGAATAAGCAGGCCCACCCTTCTCATTAAGTAAGTTTTATAAACACATAGGCACGCGCACAAACTCATTATTTACCCAATCTCGCTCCGTAGGCTAATATATATGTGTATCTATTACGTGTGGGCGCGTTTCTGTATACGTATATACATATAAAGAAATGCGCGCAAGGGTAATTATATATTATATAATAGTTTATGGGGGTCGCCAAATCTTTTTTTTTTTTTTAGGGTCACTCTTTAAAAAGTTTGAAAACCACTGTGTTAACGGACCGGCCTGGCTGGGTTGCCAGATCTGCGTGAAAAAAGCCTTCATAACGAGCATATCCCCAATCCAAATAACAGAACTCAACATTCATAAATAAAATAATTTTAAGATTGACAGCTGTATAACATAATCGTTCCACCCCTAACCCGTGGATAACCGCAGCAACAGTTACAAAATTACCCAATTCAGAAAAATTCAATTCCATGGCGGAAAATAGTGGCCCATAGAAACAGATGCTAATAATACGGCATATAGTTACTTAGTTTTAGGCTTCAAAAGCTTGTTGCCAAATCGTTGTCTGTTTGCATTCGACTTTTATTATTGTCTGTTAGGCCTGTTATAACATTTGCTTGCAAACCACGTTGAGTCATAAAAACAGAACAATTTTAATGGTCATTTTTTATTCTGAAAATCTGAACGAGAAATATTTAAATCCATTAAAACAACAATTTAAAACGTAAATGCAATTATTTAAATACATATAACATTTTGCATTGAGAACTTGACTTGCATTGATCGTACATTGTTTGCCTTTATTCATCTGTAGCTATTGCTATATGGTCTTGGTAACGCGCTAAAAATGTTAAATAAACACCACTTAACATTTTAATTTGATTCTAGGATAATTTTTACATATTAGAATTGGTTAAAGTGTAATATTAATATTATATAAATATATAATGATAAATAAAGAGTTAGAAAATGCTTTCCCATATTTTGGCTGTTTTCTTATGGCAGAAGAAAATTCAACCATCTGATGAACTAAAACCTGTTGGATTATAATCTTCAATCCCCTTTTGAGTGAGCAACTGCTTCTCTAAAAAATAATGTCCATGCTGTGAATGTAAATATTACACACACACTATGTAAAACACATACTAACTTTCGGATACAGTGGTTCAGTGTGTGTGCTTCATAGGAGATTGTGTGCGAACATTAAGAAAGCGAGAAGCAGCAGTAAATCAAGGTGTCCTGAGGTTAAGGGGGCGGAGCCATGAAGGTCATGTCCGCAGAGCGCATGCTCCAACAGCAGGTGAGTCTCAGGTGTGATGCCTGCAACACATGCAAATAAATGTCTATAAATTATGATAGACCTGTATGAGTATCAAAAATACCTGGTCCATATTCCCACTGTTCTGACATAATACATATTGTTTATTAACCCTGCATCTGGAACATATGTACATTTACTAACCATGCATTTTGACAAATTACATTTGAATAGCTTTGTTTTCTTTGACTCAAAAAGCATTAAGAATGCTAAACTTAACTTTTCAGGTAAAATCAATCTGTACAGAAATAATGACACCTTTCCCTTTTCAAAATAGTATTCAGTATACAGTTTGCATTATTCAGTCAATAAAGTTAATATTCAATTCTAAACATTAATCGTTTTATTCTGTCAATCAATGGCTTCCATCCTTATACGGTCAAAGGTTATTTGTCAATATTGATGAGCAGTGCCCAGTGTTTCCATCATGACCCGAGTCAATATAGACTGGCAGGGCTGTACGTTAACTTTTTTTGCACGTAGTACTGGTGCTACAGAGGTTTAAAGTTTTGTAGCACAGGCCAAACAGTTGTAGTACAAGTATAAAACGTCTGTTATATAAGGTAAAAAGATACACATAAAAATATTTATGTGTATTTTATCACATTGCAGACGAAGGACATTAATATCGAAGTTGGGTAAATCAGAGCATATTATTTAGCATTTTCCAAGTTTTCTGTTTTCTGAGTTTTCCATTCTTTTAAATATAATAATTATATATTTGTTCACATACAGTAGTATACTTCTTATTTACTATGGTAAACTACAGTCAAATTCCACCATATACATATATAAAATATTAGTTTAGTAAATATAAGTATACTCTAGCAGTAAATGTATCAACTATAAACACTAGAGTACTACAATTTATTATAGTAAATATTACAATACAATACAGTGTTTTTAATCTGGATGTTAAACTGTGCAGTTCATTCATACTCGAGCACAACAAGAAGGTGACACATTTAAAAATGTTCTGGGTCTAAAAATGAGGGCGAAAAGGACAAATTTCAAGTTAAATCGACATATTATTAGTTGAAATGCAGACTTATTATTTTCAGGATGTAAGTGAAGTTGAGAGAGAGAGAGCAGAGAGAGAGAGAGAGAGAGACTGGCTTACTGTGTTGTGACCATTCATCCCAGAGATGCTGAAGTTCCTCATCATGATCATGATGTTTATCTAAATTAACACATTACCATTTGATCTTAATTCCGCTCAGAATGTAAAACAAACATTATTCTAACGAGTTCAACGTATTTTTCTGATCTTCACATTTTCATTACTGACAATAGCCGCAATCACAGATTGTTAGAATAAATTAAATAACATTGAGAGAGTAAAGAATGATGTAGACCAGCACAGGAGGGGCTCCTGACGGGTTCTGTACCATCGCTGTGGTGAAACAGAAGCTGTCGGAGTTCTCGGAGGGCTCTGGTCAGGTTCTCTAGCTGGTCGTGAAGCTGGATGTTCTCCTCGATCAGAGCGTGTATCGTGTCCTGCAGCTCAAAGGTTTGACAACAAACACACAGCAGAACACAGATGCACACACTCCGCATGACCTGTGAATGATCCATCTTCCAGATACAATCCAGGATCATATACTGCTCACAATATTAGAAAAAAACATCTTTGTCCGAACACACGAGCTGGTAAACCTAATCCAGGAGGACTAAAGTAAGTAGCACACACACATCTGTCAATGCAATACGGTGCCAGAGGGGAGAGAGAGAGATGTTCTCTACTTTACCCTGATCAATTCAATCATTAAGCAGTGGGTGAACTTAGATTACACTGATGTGATCGAATAAAACTACCCAGACCACACTGCAGTATTTAACGCAGTGCAACCATCAAAACTCACAGGTGTACCAGTTTTTTGTATACAAGACCTGCGAATGAAACGAGCATACCTCTTTAAAAACAGGGATGTGGGTGAAAACAATCTGCTCTACAAGAAGTTGTGGAAATGGAGTCGAATCAGTGTGACCAAGCTGAAAGCTCCTAGATATTTTAGATTTTGTACAAAGAAATGTTCATAACTGTGTTTATGACCGTTTATGCATTGAGATCAATTTATAAAGATGGCACGTACTATCATCAATAGGCAATGAAGTATTTTCAAGCTGAGCATCAAATCATTCATTTTTGAAAAGGTTGCTGCCTAGGTAAATCTTCAATTATAATCCTTTAACCAGTTCACGACATTTGTTATAAAATTTACAAAAGAACTTTGCAACCTGCTCCACAAGTACAGCTCTGTTTAGTATGTAGTAGATAAGAAATGAGACCAGAAAAGAATGTTTGACCAAAATCACTTTTATTAAGTCAAAAGTTGTCTATGCACTGTGTATTTATGAGCTCTTGGCAGCTCTGGTACGCTTCTTCCGAACCACCACAGGCTTCTGGCTCTTCAAGATGGCACTAGTGCGCCTCAGAGCAGCCTGGAAGACAGAGAGAGAACATTCATGATCCACAGAACTTTAAAAGCTCTTCACATCTTTTCAGATGAACAAAACCTCTAAACTTTATCCACTAGTAAATTCTCTTCACACTGGGTGCTGTGCATTGCATAGAAATTAAAGTTTCCAAGAGCATAAGAAGGGCTGTAGGTTAGTATTTTTTTGGACATGGCACCAGTGCTACAGCGGTTTAAAGGTTTGGTAGCAGTATACGCGTGTTATCATCTGTCCAGGTCATCACAATAAGCACATCAACGATATACAAATGGATAAATTAGGGCCATTTAATTTTGCCCAAATTAGTTTTTTCCATTTAATTTTTTCTGAGTACTTAATTAAACTGAAGTAAAATTCTTCTGCGCTATAATATTAACTATAGTAAGGTTCGATTTCACTGAAGTAAACTATAGTGTTTTCTAAAATTTATAAATATACAAGTTAATTATTTTATTATCTGATTATGATCGGACTTATTTTGGTGGGTCGTCACTCAAACTGAAATACTCAAAATAAACTTAGAACAACTCTGTGGATGAAGTTTATGTGTTAATGTCCTCATATAGCAAGATACATACAAATACACAAGTGTCATGCTTGTAACAGGTTGAACTCATTCAACTCATCACACGCAGAACAAGCAGGACATATTATATAGTAGAATTCTTAATTCATGATTCCTTCCATGTTTTATCACCCCGTTCAGATCATAGGGCTCTGGATCTATGGACGCGATGCATCCGGAAAACAAGTTCTAATTGCAAAAACTAAAATAAATAGTGATGCGCCATTAGTCAAACCTCACACACGAACAAGCACGTCACAAACACCGCTCTATCTTATGCACATGCCAAACTATATCGCATGCGTGCTACACTATAAAGTTTATTCTTAGCACAGACCGATTTTTCGTGGCATGTACAACATGTCGCACTGTCCAGTCCTGAGCACAAGTACTTTAAACATGCTATTATAAAACATGATTTACACACTTTATTTCTGACGGAAGCAAACATTCAGTTTTTAATGTCTTTGCAGGTGAAGAAAAGTGTTAACATACCATGCGGAGGTCCTTCCTGTATTTATTTCTGCGAATTATGTTCCTCACACTGGAGAGAGTGGCACGAGAATTCTTGTTGATGGTTATTTTCTCGTATGTGGTGGCAGGTTTGCGCTGACCTAAAAACACACATAATCTGTTAATACAGACATCACATAACAGACAATGTAAAGAATCATAATACTACCTCTCTATAACTCAAGAACTTTCTAGTAAAGCTGTGCACAGGTTCAATAAAAGCATTTTGGGAAAGGAATCTCACTACACCGGTCAAATTCCACGTAAATTTGACAATTGCTGCAGTGATGGACCATCACCTGCACGTTTCTTCAGGGTGATGACCACACCCTTGCCATCAGCTGCCGGCTCGACGCCAACAGTCTTCCGGTGAATCAGACCATTGAAGCGGAAGGAATTCCTTGCCTTCAGGTTATTTGGCTCCTGAAAAAAATTAAAAATCTTACCATAAGAAACTATATAAATCCAAGTATACATATAAAAGCCATATCCAGGAGCTCAAAGTAAAGACAGTTATCTTTAATAGTCAATGTGTGGCGTGTTTATGAATGACAAAGTTTTTTACGAAGCATGTTTTTAAGTCCTTCAGATATGTGCAGTGCAATGTGAATTTGACAACAATGATATACAAGACTTCAGCTACCAATTGCCTATAACTATACAGGGAGTAGATAGATTTCCACAGATACACAGGTCACCAATTTAAGTCACACGCTTTATACAGTGCGGTGTAAACACATTCAATGCAACTTTACAGTCACTTACGGTGCTGTAGGTCTGTTTGTTCCTCTTGATCAGGAAACTCGAATTGTTCCTGACAACCATCCACTGCAGATCAGACGAAGCCATGGTAACTGTCCTACATAAACCAATCAAAAAAATCATACACTAGCATGAACAAACTGCATAATAAAGAATATAAAAGGACACAAATCAAGATATTGCTTTCTATCACATTCTGTACATCAAGACCACCATTGGATATAAAAGGCAACAACAGCTATCTAACACAAGGAGCGTTTAAAATTAAGTTACACGTGTCATGAGGCGCAAAAAAACAAACTTCACGTTGAGTTAAAAGTGTGATTTTTGTCTTTATTTTTGTTATCTGATGTGTCTCACTAAAGGCCTCGCGACGCAAAGCCATGACGTTAGCGTTTATTATAAAAAATCTGCCAATTTATTAACTCAACAGTCGCAGCTGCAGCCACAATGAGACTTATAACATATTCGATGCACTCTCGTACACATTTATTTCCAACACTTACTTTATAAACTGTTAAATTTAGCGTTGAAGAAATAACACAAGTCGACCACGTTACCTTCTCGACAGAGGAAGAGAGAGGGAAAGGAAGAAGACCCGGTTCCGGTGGCGCTTACGTAGTTCTCCCACTCCGCTGTGAGGATTAGAAACGTTAGTTTAAGTGTACAGACAAAAATATAAAAAAATAAACGTCCATATGATTTATTTAAAAAATCGGTTTCAAACGTATTCGCATATGCGTCTTGAAACAAAAAGACGGATTAATCTTTCAAGACGGCGCGGATGAATATCAGGGCACATAAACGCGGAGGGTGAATGCCGTCACGTAACACACTATGTGCTCTACGTCATTGTCATGCGCTCGTTGAGCACAACACTGCTCAGATTTACGTTGACGTCTAGTGTCAATATTACGATTTGTATTTTAAACAAATTAAGAACACTATAGTTATATAAATGGAAGCATATGTGAGAGATAATATCGTTCTTCCGGTAAATAAATGATTTAGCGTTGCAGTGATGGAGGGTGATGAAGATGTGGATTCTTTGGGAGAGAAACTGTATGATGTCATATATCCCAAATATACAGACATGACACCTAAATTAACAGGTGATGTAAGCAGAATATAATTTATTAATTTATAACTTTTGTGACGTGTTAACCTAGTTTATTATTTATTGTCTGATTTCTGATCTGTGCTTGGCTGCAGGTATGTTGCTGGAGCTGCCTGCTTCTGTAGTGAATCAGATGCTACAGGATGAAGATCTGCTAAATAAGGCGATAGAAAGAGCTTTGGGTGCTCTGACGTCGTCTGACAACAGGTATCACAGGGCTGCCAAAAGTTTAGACGTTTTCATATAATGAATTCATATACAGTATGCCTCCATTCCGAACCCAGCCAATGCTTGACCTGTATTTTGTTCCTAGTGAAGGTGTGTCTCAGACCGATGATGCAGTCTCTGTGTCCTCAGATTCTTTGGGTGAACAGCTGTATGATCTCATTGACCTTTTTAACACTGGCCACACACAGAAGATTACAGGTAAATCTGTCCATCCTGCCATCAAACTGTGTTTAAAGTGAATCTAAACTCTGTTGTGATAATAACATGACTACACAACTGTGCAGGTATGTTATTGGAGCAGAAAAAGGAGGCAGTGCTTCAGCTTCTGTTAAATCACACGCTTCTCGAGGAGCAGGTCAAGACTGCTTTAAAAACTTTAAAAGAGTAGGTGTTTGTGTTTTTCAGAATTCAAGAAATTAAGCACATTATGCTCGTTCTTGTATTCGGATGAATCAGAAACTTTAAGACAAATGTCATGTTTATTGTTTTTGGGGTAGGCAGGGTGACGTGGCAACAGATGTGAGTGACAGCTCCGATACAGAAGATGTGGAAAACATCGGCGAGACACTTTTCAGTTTCGTGCAGCAGTTAGACTCCGCCCACTGTGCCGACATCACAGGTGAGTTACTCGCATCCTTAGCATCTGGATGTTTGGCCTGACTATAAGGTGTTTTTGATCCATACTGTGTGATGAGTAAAGCTTTGTGTGTGTGTGTGTGTGTGTAGGGATGCTACTAGAAATGGATTCTGCAAGTTTGCAAAAGATTCTCTCAAACCAGGCCATGCTGGAGGTTGCGGTTCAGAAAGCGAAAAGTGCACTGGTACAACACACCTTTGCTCATCATTCTCAGTACTTTTTTTATAAAATTGTGCCAAGTATATACTGAAATATATAAATATAAAGTTGGTCAAGTTTTTGGTAGTTGCTTAAAAATGCATGTTCTCTTTTTGTTCACAGGAGGGCGCTGTGAGCCAAAGACAAATGGAGATGTCACAATGATGCTTTCCGTTCAGACCTTGTGACCTAGAGGATTACAGGACAGAGAAACTTACATGTACTTTAGACTCTTGCCAGACTGATGTACATTTTATTCGCACCACTCATGTTGTTTACATGGGTGCTTTTTTAGGCTTTTGCCATTTTTTATTATCAGAGACGGTAGAGACTGTGGACAAGACAAATTGCAACCAGAATTAAACCTGCATCTCTTGCATGAGCAGCTGAATGTGCCATCACTACACCACAGCTTTAGCATTCCACAAACTTCTGCATATTGTTATTTGCACAAAGATCATTGATGATGTGTTATAATCAGCTGTCATTTAAGCTTTCCCTATGTAGTTTGGCTTAACATAAAGAGAGCAGAAGGAATTTAGTGCATGTTTTTACATACAATTTCAGTCAGCCTAACTTATTCAGTAATGTCAATGTTGCATTGCCTCCATGAACATTAAATATTTCATATTGAAACATGATGCTCGGTCACACTGAGTCATTGGTTAGTCCTGACAGACATTTTTTACTTTATAAGTTAACTTCAAACGCTTACCAGCACGAAATAAAAAATGGATGTTTGTGACCTAATAAAAATCCTGCATTTGGGTACAAACAACAATCTGAAGGTGAAAGAGCTCAAAAATATCTTTATTATCACTTTATCAAGAATTGTACAGTCAATTTCTAAACACATTGGAAAAGTCCAAGCTTCCTTCAAACAGAGCTGTCCTTTGGAATTACAAAACCTCGCTGTTACCATGGGAACAAGAACCCAGAACCAGCAAAGAACAATCGTGTGATTGAGAGAGGAGAAGCGAAATCAGAATGAGATGAAGTCAGCAAAGCAATAATGATATTTTATGAGCGGAATCAGCGACACAAACGATCACAGGCAAATCATATAAATGTATGATTTCATTTTTTTTTGCTACTCACAAAATCAACGCGATCAGACGTAGGTTAAAGAGATCGGTTCTGTTAAGCACATCGTGGCTACGCTTTAACTCAACCTGACATCCTGTCCACTGACGCCAAGTCCCTTTCGACCATTTCATTTTGACAGGAAGCTCAATAAATACCTAAAACATTCTGGTACGCAGCACTGTTCCCATGGCAACAGGTCAAACCGCCCCATAACATGCACTGGCCGCCTCCTGCCAACAAAGCACGCCCACATCTCTTCCCATCAGACACACACACACACACACACAGGAGCACACGTTCATACACACCCTGCTGAAATGAGCCATGACATAAAAACTACACAGGGTACGATCGCGATATTGCACTTGTGATCACAACGCTCACGTTAAGCGTCAACTGTTCATAGAAGCATTGTGTGAGGGCAGCGTTAGATCGCGGCAGGTATGGCAGGTCTATTAAAAAAAAAGCGGAGAAGGGTTTTTCCATACGACGTGTGGGTATCGAGCCGGTGTCTGTTTGCATCAGATCCATTCGTTCAACGTTCGTAATTATGAGGATTATTGATGATAATGACGGTGATGAGTTCGACCAATTTTGCGGGAGGCTGAGGGACAGATGCCAGAGCTTCAAGGAGTCCAGGCAGGAACCAAACTTCAGTCCGATCTGGTCTAGAATCACAGTTTGATATAAATCTACAGCGATTCCGTTACTTCAGTGTAGGGTACCCTCTCTGTCCCAGGCGACCGGGTCGAGTGCGGCTTGCTGGAACAGACTGAAAGAGAAATAAATAAATGTAATGAGACATCACGTGGATGGTAAGCGAAACACCTGTCATTCAAAAAGTGACTCTTACCTGTGCAAACTGGGAGGGGTTGTAAAAGGTCACGCCTCCTGTAGGTGGAGCGCCTTGCGATGGTGGCTGAGCGGGAACCTGTGAGAATACAGCTATGGTTACTATAGGAACAAGAGGGCAGCATCATTATCTCCATGGTTACACAGACTGCCATGCCCACTGTGAGTCACAATCATCATGCAGCTCAGTGGATAACATGCAGTAAGAAGGGTCAAAGCCTCAGTCTTCAGCACGCCCCGTTCAATATCCAACAGCCCTTCCTATTGGCTGAGAAATATGAGGGCTGCTGATGTCACAGTAGGTGTCGTGCTGGAGGTGTGGCTACAGGGGTGTGTAGTAAGGAAGTGCAGATGTGCATAGCAAAGGCCCCGTGAGTTAAAAAAAGAGCAAATTTTGGTTTTGTGTGTGTGTTTGGATAAGAACCAGCTGAAGGTACCTGATTTAAGTGCTGACTCACTTCTCGAGACAGAGAACTCATTGAGCTAGAACGTGACAGCTAGAACAGCAGGAATAAATCAAACAAACGAACAAAAAAGCAAAAACACCACAGACCCAAATTAATCCCATGCAGCGCAAGTCTCTGTCAATCATTATAATACCATTACATCACAATCATTTGTCTCCATGGCAATAACACACCTCAGTAGCCAATAAGAGTGCATGTTTAAAATGCATTCCCTTTATTAAACACACCAGAGTCAGAAATTAACCTGGTTCAGGGCTAAATATCAGTAAAACATACCAAACGTACCTCGACAACTTAAAACGGGAAAAAACAACACCTCGTGTAAAGATAATTTTGACCTCTGATAATTCAAATCTGGCAATCTGATTTTATAGATTTGCATGATTGTAAATGTACATATTCAAGGGTCTGACATGACTGGACGGGCACGCATGTTATGATTTGCCTTCACACTATCTGAATAAAGAAAATGTTAATTACTGACACTGGCACACGCAGTCATGCACTTTATTGCACAAGTTATTGAAACTACAGGCCAAAATTCCAGAAAACCGTTAGAGATGCAAGATTAAGTGTGTTTGCTTTTCGAAGCAGTAGTGTGTATGCGAGCATGTGTATAAATATGCGTTCATGAGTGAGAGAGCAGAATATGACAGTCGTGGTCTTAAAGACAAAATATGAAATATTAAAGCAAGATCTGACCTCTCCTGAACGCGTTCCCTCTGGGCCGGGAGGCAAAGTGTTCGGATTAAACATCTAGACAGAAAAACACACTCATTATAGTATAAAACTGTAATTAAAACGCTCTATTAGCGTGTGTGTGTGGAACTGTTGTGCAGGCCAGATGTGTGTGTACCTGTGGAACTGGGGCATTAGTCTGCTGTGTGTCTTGTGAGCCGGCGTCTGGAACGCTTCCCTCCACCGGCTGCTCATCTAGTGCTAAACAAAAGAGGGTTAGACTCTTCACAAAACAAACTTGATGAACACAAACTGTATGTTGCTCGCACACACCAGCAGCGGGGGTGAAGAGGTTGGCGGGCATGGCCATTGGTGCCAGCGGGGCGAACAGGTCAGCAGGAGGTGGTACATTGGCAACGGGTTTAGAACCTCTACGACTGGGATTCAACACATCCACATACCGACTCTTAGTGCCTGAAACACACACCCAAACATTTACTGGCCAGTCAGGAGCATCACTTTGGATGCAGGATCAATATCAAAGATGTACTCGCAGTTGGGTCAAGTGGGTCACATACCTGTTCCTGCTCTAATTGAGAACATATTGACGGGTGGCCCCGCCCCTGGACCCCCTGCAAATGGTGGCCGCATCCCCGGACCACCCATTAGGGCTTTGGGAAAGCTGGTGGGAGGAGGGGGAGGTGGCTTACTCTGAAAAAAACACGAAAAGGTTATTCTGAATTACATACACACAGTCTGAAGCTCAAAATAACTTGAATCGTTAATATGCTGTACCTCTTCCTCTGGCTCCTCCAGATTAACCCATTTCTTCATTTTTTCGTCCCAAACAATCTAGAAAATAAACGGCATGTTAAATCTCATATGATGAAGAGAAATGAGCAGATGAAGTACAAAGGTCTTACAGATTTGTTCTTGTCATCTGGGAGATGCGCTTCATTCTTCCGCTTCGGATAGAGCCACGTCAGCCATCCGCTGCTCGCAGCCTGAGGAACAGAGATGGAACAGAACATTCATTGCATCAATGCTGTCATTTATCACCGAATATCAGCCACTGAAATTCACATGGAGAAAATTTAGGTGTGCATCAGAAAAAAGACCAAAATGTTTATAATAAATTCCATCAGTATAGAACTATACATTTATATAAAATTATAGAAAAATTGAGAAATCTTCCGGTCTGGATCTTAATATGCAAGACATTTCATTTCGGTAATTATGTCAAATCACGATATAAAGCAAGCATTGGAAGCGTGTGTAAAGTATGTGCTGACTTTTTTCGGAGAGTCTCTCTTCTTGGGTTCCTCATGGTGTGGAGACTCTGGGATGGAAGGGGGAGGTGGAGAGCCCTGATTTATTGAGCTGCTGCGCTCTCTTCCTGAATGATTCGATGATTCAGACGTCGCGCTAGAGCGGCGTCCTGGCACCTGAAAGACAACAGAGAAATCAAAGCTCCATTCTGTGAAAAAAACTAGTCTGAAAACAGAACAGACAGAGTAGGTGGGCTTTACCATGTTGTGCACTGATGACAGTGAAGTGGTTCTAGATCTTCTGCCCGCACCCTGCGAAGAGAACCACAAGGGGAAACAAATTACAAAAGAACTACAGTTTTGTTTAACCTTTAGGTTTCTATTTCCCTTTATTTTTAACTCACCATGCGAGCCATCTCATCGTAGAAGTCTTTCCCCTGCTGAGGAGGGACACTGAATGTCGGAGACGACTGTGGGAACAGTTGAGGAGATGACTGAGCGGATCCAGATTCTGCCCCGGGCATTGGTGGGGGCATCTGAGGTGGCATCAGTGGATTCATTTCTGTGGGGCTGTATGCAGGTGGCATTTGTGGGTGCATCTGGGGTGGCATTTGGGGTGGGATGGGCATGTACTGCTCCTGCATTTCATGTTGGTACGGTGGCACAAAGTTCGGCTGGGCTGGTCCTGGGGCAACTGGGTAGAATGGAACACTTTCACCAGGAGGTGGGACTTGTTGCTGTGGGGCCGTCCCGTCCTGGAGAATAGTGGGAGGGGCTAAAAGACAGAATGAAAGTAGATGGTGAACTTATGAAAACTCCTTTTCCTTCACCCGTACATACATTTGACAAAGCACATCTCATACCTGGTGGCATGAGCTGAACCCCGGCTGTGGGCACGAGGGAGGTCATGAGTTGATTGTGGGGATCAGAGGTCAGAGTTGAGGGGTCCGGTGGGCTGCTCTGATCTTCTAAACTTGGAGAACTGCAGGGGTAAAGCTGTGGGGTGCTGCGGCCTGCGCGGTAAGGGATCACACCCTCCTGGACCAGACCATAACACAACAGTTTTGTAAATATTTATATTGTTTTCTACAAACAATTTATAAGTATTCATTAATTCAAATAAATTAAGTGGGCATCAAAAAGGATATAGCGATCGTCTTTTTTAGCCGCCTTTGCGCCATTCCTTGGAGGTTAACGTTTTGATTGAAGTAGAACGTTTTTTACTTTTAAATGATGTGCACGGATAAAATTAAAAAAATGTATATATATTTCATGCCAACTTTCATACTTAAATAATTGTTTTATTTATTGTTTACAAAAGTGTTTATTACCGAACACTTTTGTTTTAATAAGGGTTAAGGATTTCAACCTTTCTCAATACATCTAAGCCAGACACAAACCTTTATCTGTCCATCCAGCTGTCTGAGATGCAGTAACCAGTCGGGCTCTATAAATGACTCCTGCTCGGGCCTCTCCTTCAGCTGAGGGTCAAAGAACCTCAACCTCACAGACATCTGAAATCAGATCACAACATGAACAATCAGACATCACAGTACTGCGAACTCAAGACGGAGACTGACGTGCTGTTTTGAACACTTATACCTGAATGAGCTGACTGGTGAACACAGGTGAGCAGTACTCGGGTAGGGTCAGGAGAGTGCGGGAGATGACCTCGCAGTAAAGGAAAGCCTGCGCGCAAAGTCCCAGCTCCGCCAGCCGACACGCGTAGATGAATTTGAACACCTGTAGGGGCCAAATGGTAAAAATCATGACGTCTCTGGTTCTGCGTAGCCTGACCTCTGATGTTGGTGAACGTTTCTGTCTCACCTGGAAGTTTGGGAGTGAGAGAGGCTGAGAGCCGAGGGACTGAGCGTACTCGTACGATTCTGTGCGCTGGATTGCCTCCGTTGAGCAGAACTTCAAAAACGGCAAACTAGGAAAGTGTGAGCGAGAGAATATATGACTTCACATAAACATAGCATTGCTTAGTTTTAAGTGCTTAGCAAGCTTGTTTTCAAGCATGTACATGTCTTTGATCAACTGTTTGTTTTGTTCACACCTGTGGTTGGAGCTGATGAGGACCATCTTCGTGCTTTTCTTGGTGAATACACCAAAACCCACCTGAGCCATTAGGTAACAGAAATGTGCCGCGTCCACCAGACCTTTAGACGCTGTAAAAGAACATTCGCAACAGGTGTAAAATATACATTTACCGCACGACACAATTTGTGTTCATGTACGTTAACGTACCTAATGTGTCCCCCATTGTTGAAATGGTGCGTGTGTCGAGATCCAGAGTGTGTGTGAGGTTGGACAGAATCATGGCCAGATGGGGGCGCCAATCACCCCATTTCTCATCACCACAACACTACAAGAGGAACAGACACCCTAAGTACTGTATAAAATACTACTAACCTATTAACAAACACATATTTGTCTTTCTTACAGTAGCAGCGGCCGGCATTCGTCCCGACATGAGCTGGTAAACCGTCTGTAAGGGGTCATTTATTGGCAGGCTGTTGGCAAACCTGAAAGACAATTTGAAAACAGAACTTAAGCTTCATTTGTGGATTGAAAGGAACATGGATCTTCCACCAGTGGTCGTAAGAATGCACAGTTTACCTGGTCATGACACGCGCATGGGTTCTGTTGTCCATCTTGCTGGCCAATAGCAGTGCGTGACCCCACAGGCCATTTTTCATGGCAGCCTCCAAAGCGTCCTACGACGATAAAAACAGTTTTCAGTTTTCCCAACAGATACACATTTAGACATGAGAATAGTGCTCTACTACAAAAGCTGACATATTAGTGCTCATATTTGAAAGGGTGTGTGTTGACATGCCTTCTTGCGGCCGAATAGCAAAAGTTCTCTGAAGCGCTCCGTTTCCTTGCCAATATTCTCAGGTACGCCCATGAAAGTGTCTGATAGGAGAGATATTGGCCCTGCCTCCTCTTCCTCTGCATGCTCTATGGCCTCATTGTTGAAGTCGATGAGATTCGCCTCATTGGGGGATTTCCCCGGCAACCAGACAGAGCGATGCTCCTTTAGCAACAGGTCAGCGATATCCGTGCCCACTACTGTCTAAAACAGAGACATAACATACATTTAACTAGACATACTATACAACCGGGAGGTGAGGCTGAGAAAGCTCTTGATATACGTTTAACCAACAAAAGATCTCTCCAGAATAAGAAATTATAAAAATTGCAGAAATGCGCTTGTGCCATTACACACTCACCCCATTCTGTCTACATAGGAGCACAATGAACTCCCAGATGAGGTAGGCGGAGTCTTTGTCGATGAGGTCATCATTTCGTAAACACTCTTGGGCCTTGTTCTGAGCAAACTTTATAACATCCACCTTGTGTGTGTCCTCCCTGTGTACATTATTACACTTTAAAAACACAGTACAGCCGACATACCAGTTTAGAGGTCACGTGTTCAACAAATGCCAGAGATTTCTACACTTGTGAAAATATCAAGTCTTCTTTTGCGAGAAAATGATTACTCTTACTTGGCAAGTGGGCCAGGGAAGGAACGGATCTCAGACTGCTCAGGAGAGTCCTGCAGAATAGTCTGGAACGACATCACAACCGAGAATGAATTTAACTGACCCCTCACAACAGGGTAAATGAAAGAAATATTTATAACCCATCACAAAAAAACGTGCTTCAGTAAAAATAATTCAACTGGAAAGGAAAATGAAGTCTATAAAATGCTTTTTAACAATGTTTTTATGCTTTATTTATAATTTTTTTTTACCTCTATGTTGTGGATCTCCACAAGTGTTGGCTGACCAGCGGAAGGCAGGTTCGGTTGAACAAGGATGAGCTGACCAGCCGGACCGAACCGGGCACAGCGATGAGGAATACAGAACTTTTCAGGTGTCAATGGCCTTGGAGGTGCTGAGAGAGACATAGAATAAGGGACAATGAATATAAAGAATTGAAGGGATCGTCTCCATCGACCTAATGTCATTCTAAACCTGTTTGAAATCATTTTCGGACAAATTCACAGCTTTGGTGTGTTTTTGTGTAATATTTACGCTGCTCAGGGGCATTCCAGGTGCCGTCAGCTGGATTATAAGGAATCTGACTGCAATTTGTGGCTTCTGAAGGGTCGGGATACTGGCTGTAGGTGTAATCGACTGGAAGAGTCGTTCCTGTGGCGTCATAGGCTGCGCTGACCAGGTCTGTCTGACTCCTGTACACCTGACTCTGCAAGACGAGCCGAGCCGAGCACAAGATGTCACACACAGTACCATCACACATGCACAATAATCTCTTACACACATGTACACACCTGCTGTGAGCGTGAACTGAAGCTACTGCGTCGACTGTGTGATGAATGCACACTGTGTGCTGACTGCTCGCTGTGCACCGAAGCTCGGTCAAAGTCGTCAGGGTACTGTTCACGCCGGCGGTAGTCGTCATCGAAGCTGTTGTCGTAACCGGGATAGTACCGCCACGGATCGTCGAACCCCTCTCTACCCCTTGAAACAGAAACAAAAGGTTAGGGAAGTGGGGCGCTAAGGAATGTATACAAACATGTCTGTTGTGTGTACCTGTTTGAATATTGTTGGTTGTAATAAGCCTCTCCTCTTCTGTATGCATCCATGTCATAGTTGTACCAACCATATGTCTGGTCATAGTATGCTTTGTAGCGCGGATCATACGCAGCGTTTGGATCATACCACCTACTCCTGTCTGAACACACACGCGTGCGTTAACAGAAAGCCAAAACATCAAGTTCAAAACATAAAAAGACTTAACCAACAATTTCGGGCGGAAACCTTGTATGTCCATATTTTGTCATTTTTAATATTCAAAAATCGTTACTATTGGTCACCCCCTACATCGGTTTGTGGGTTTCGCAAGTACATGACTCATTAAATAAAATAAATTAAAACACAATTTCAAACAAGAGTGTTCTCCACTTCCTGAAAAGCAGATGTTTTGGACATACAAGGTCCTTACCTCCATAGGCATCATATTGTCTCTTATAGTAGTTTGCATAGTATTCATCTTGGGCACTACGGTTGGATCTAGAATAGTCTTCTGGATACCCCTGCCTAATAAGGAATTTTTTAAAGAGATACATTGTTATAATTCAATGACAAGGGCACTTTGACACTACAAAAAATGGTTTATCTAAATCTTTGTTTCGGACCAAGCAATAAAAGCAAGGCCAAAGAGTCACCTGGAGTTGGGTCTGTCTGAGTACTGGCTAGTTCTGGAACTTGGTCTCTCTGGTTGACGCTCAGCTTCTCTGTAAGTGGAATTCTGACCATCATACTGGCCATACCGAGGATCTGCTCTACGATAGAAATCGACCTGCTGATTTTAAACAGTAAGAACAAATTATAAGAACCAAATCAAGACCCGTTAACAGAAACATGTCATGCACTTAAATCATTCAGAATTTGACTGATTAGACTACTAATAAGAAGAAATGGATTACTGCACCTGGTGGTAGCTCTGAGCTCTCGGGTCCACTGGGTATTGGGGTGGATAGGGTAACCTCCCATCCTGGTACTCCGGATAAGCCCCTGGGTAATACCCAGCATAGCCGGGACCTGTAGGGATCGCGGTTGGAGCACCGTAACCAGGCTGACCGCTCAGAACAGAAGGAGGTCTTTGGGGTTCTTGGGACGGCTGGGGTGCAGAGCTTCCAGACTGGGGTGGGTAAAAAGAGGGTGGAACAGATCCAGGTCCAGCAGGCGGAGCTCCTGGATGAGTGGGCGGGACCTGCGGAGGAGGTTGGAACTGAGCTGGGTGGGAATAGCGAGCAGGTTCGTTGTTGACTTGGTTGCTTGAGGGTCTAGGAGGGTTTGAGGTCTGTTGAAGGGGCTGAGCCTCGCTGTCGGGCTGCCCACCCTGCTGCGTATCTTTGGTGACCTGCAGGTAAAAGCCAGGCGTGTTATTTACCAAGGTTGGTGGCTGGGCTGACTGCGACACGGCCGGGCCCGTTACCTGATTTATGGACTGTGGCTGATGCATAGAAAAATCAAGAAGTTCATAATTTGAAAATGTATTATGATTACTGGCAGCAGATGAAGGCAGAGCTTGAGAAATGGAAGGCGGAAGAGATTGGCTATCACCTTTAACAGCCTGGGCTCTTGAGAGAGCAGGTTGGGCTGCTTGAATAGAGGCCGGAGGATCTTTGGCCTCTCGTGCTAAATTTAAGACGCCTTGAGTGGAAGGAGGATTAAGAGGTTGAGAGAAAAGAGGCTGCAGCTGATTTGCAGGAGAACTCTGGGGCATTTGATTTGTCAGAGAAGGTGGTATGTGGACCGGTGTAACTGTCTCTTGAAGAATTATCTGATTGGATGGTTGCAAAAGATTTTGAGAGGTAACCAAACTGTAATTAGAAGAGGGTGCGGCAATCAATACGGGCTGGTTTAGGGACTCCACAGGGGGTGTGGCCACGAGCAAAGAGGCGTATCCTAAACCTGCCTGAGAGTCTGGTGGGTTCTCCAAGTTTTCCGAGGGAAGCTGTGGGTTTGGTTTAGCTGGATGCAAATCAAGAGGGCCATCCTCTGGGGGCTGGATGACTTCTTCAGGATGCGCTGGGACGAATGTTGCAGCGAGTAAGGGCGCTGCAGGGGCTAACAGGATGTTAGCACCAAGAGTGGCAGGGTCATTTTGAGCCCAAAGTGTAGTAGCGGGGCTCTCACTGGGGCGCCGTGCTCCCTGAGCTCGAGATGAGGGTCGTCGCTCTGGTAAGTAAATAGTCTCCAAGTTGTCTGGTGGTTGTTCCAGGTTGCCATGCTGCACATCACGTCCACCCTTTTCCACAACCATACGGGCACGATCCACCTCAGCGGGTCGAACGCCTACGCCCTGCGAGCGAACGGGCTCGAAAGAGGAGTTGGCACTTGCCTGGAACACACCCACTGGTTTAGGAGGGCTAGGAGTTGGGAAAGTAGGACTTGTCTCTACAGCTGGGTTAGAGTCTATCTGTTCAAAGTAGCCACCGGTGGAGGGGTGCAAGGGAGGGTGTTCTGATGGCCGGGGACTCTCCTGTTGTATAAACGTTCCCATAAGACCTTGGTGTCGCCGAGGGGCATGGCCGCCGCTGTGAGGACCGTGTCCACTGCTGTGACTGACATTGCTGTAGCTGGATGAAACGCTTGCAGAGCGGGCAAGACGAGGAGCAGTGTCAGGTGTCTCGAGGTTGGGCCCCACCTCAAAGGCGTGGCTTGGTGGTGGTTCACTAGGCAGCACTTCTTGGTTCGGTACACATTCAAGGTTCTCCACTGAATCACAAGGCCCTGCCCCAGCTCGGATGTTACCACTGTCATTTAGGTACGGACCAGACAACTCAGTCATTGAATGAAGAGGGTGAGAAACTCCATTTACACGGCCCTCCCCTGACAAAGTCTCCACATTTTCTACATCGTTCCCTCGAAAGAACATCGAAAGGGTTCCGGGATCACTGGGGGCTTCAGGGTGAGGCACAGGGCTGGCATGTTGAGGTGGATTCTGATTGAACCACGGCTCCAAGGGTGCTGCTGACTGGCTGAAATAACTCTGGGCTGGGTAGTGGGAGTTCTGTTGACCATTCGGCCCCGTCATATTTGTGGGAGCTGGCAGACCTTGATTTTGGGATTGGGAAAAAGGTGGGGGTAAGTGTGGAGAGGGGGCAGGGGGTGGGGCATGAGAATGGAAAGGCTGAGATGGCAGATCACTGGTAGGCTGAAAGTAGTTTTGAACTGAAGGTGGGCGGCTACTGTGATCGGGTACCCAGTGGGAATGAACAGGCGGGGGCTGGGACTGAAATTGAGTTGGTGTTTGAACTGGGGGTGTTGGGGCAGTGGAAGCAGGATGTGATGGGTTAAAATGTAAGTGAGGGGCTGGGTTAGGCAACTGTGCAATGTAGGGCATAGGTTCTTGGGAATAAAAGTATCCTGGTTCTGTAGAGGGAGGGTTGGAACTCTGTGCAGGTCCTGGGGGTATAGGTTGTGGGGTAAAAATTCTTGGTGGGGGGCCAGGTGAGGCTGCTTGTGCTCCTTGTGGTGGTGCAATCGAGTTGAACCCAGCCACTGGCGTTCCTTGCATAGGAAGCGGGTTGCTGTTTGTGGGTGGACTCTGACTGCCACCAGGCATGGGAGACTGACCGAAGGCAAAAGGATCAGTCATTGGCTGGGTGGGTGGGATAGCGCTTGTCATAGCAGCTGCACCCCCGTGCTTGTGGGGTCTATTTCTTCTGAAGGCATTGGTCCCGCTGGAGGGGGGTGGAGGTCCAACAGCTCCAGACGGGGCTGTCCGAGGAGGAGGTTGCATCTTCGCTGACTCTCACAGAAATTCAGGGCTTTCACAATTATTGGAGATCTCCTTAAAAAGATGAAAAACATAGATTAAGGTTAATTCTATTTTACTGTTCGATACTCAACAGTTACATTCAACAACACTTATTTTTCGACAGAACTAATACAAATATTTGACAGCAACAGGTCAGAATATATTCTGTATAGGCCTTTAAGAATATTCTGAAATAAAGTCAAATGATGGATAATAGATTAAACAATAGATGGGAAACTCTGGGACATTTCGTGCACCCCACAATTGATATATTTTGTCTATATTTGTGACGGCCTGTAACACATGCACTTCCTTTTGTTAAAATGAAAATTTTGAAATCACAGTTCACAACATTGTCCATTTTGTAAAGCAAAGCACAATTATGTTCCTTAAAATGGCAACGGGGCATCCATTTAAATTTACATTTATGCATTTGGCAGACGCTTTTATCCAAAGCGACTTACATTGCTTTATCCTATACATTTTACATATGTATTTGCAATCCCCTGGGATTGAACACACAAACTTGTGTTGTTAACGCAATGCTCTTACCACTGAGCTACAGGAAAGCATCCCTCTAAAAGCACACCAAAACGGACTACCTGTCACCAATACAAACAAACGAGATGAGTCTGTATTTTGGGGCTTACTCTTCTGAATGAGGGCTATTATCTCAACAAACACAGGTCCTATACGAATGCTCTCAACCTCACCATATAGAAGCAGTTTTTAAAAGAAAATAAGTTCCCTTCGATAGCCCTAACAGTAGACTGCACTCCTTAAAACAATTTGCACACAAACAGCACCAATTTATCACATTATCAAACACTCATAAGGTCTATGTGGACAGCAGGACAGCAGCAGCTACTATCTTGGCATATGAGGGGTCAACGTAATCTGTAAAACGATATTAAGCACATTGCAGGCCGGGTGTAAGAGAGAAATGTCCTTTTAATTACACTGAACTTTGAAACCTGTCTGTCTTTTACACTTAAGCAGGGGGACTTACTCCTGCAGGTGTTACAGCTTAATCAACACCAGCAGGTTAGGGATACAGTTTCTGTTTATGAAAATACCATGTATATCTTATTGTATGACACATGTCATAGAGCCTGTGATGCAGGGCTTTAGTGGCTGTAAACAACATAATTTATTTGGTCCCGTAAAAGAATGTGACTCCTTGACTATGTTACTTATACAAAAAATAGAATCACTTCTCCAAACAATTTCAAATTTCAAGTGTGCGGAGAGCGGTTATCAAAGCCCCCTGTTAGGTTTGCGTTGTAAACATTGAAACTAGGATTAGTGCCAAAGACAATAAGCTTACTTAACATATTTTGGTCACTTATTTAGAGTAAGTATTAATAGTAAGTATAAGGTTCATTGTTAAATGTATAACACAGATCTAGGAGTACTAGATATTATTATTCATAATGGAAACTTTGATCAATGATGATAAGAATTTTAACCATGTTTTTTTTGTTATAGTAAAAGTGCAACAATGTTTTTTGCCTCATTAATTGTGATTTGCAAAAGTTTTACAGGAAAACAACCCAAGCAGAAATATGATTATTTGGATGAGACCATCATTTCTGAGTACTAAATCATGGTTACTACAGATAAATTATAGTTCATTTTGAAATTTAAGAAAGCAATTGGCACAATATACATAGAGCTTTGACAATAAATTCTGTGCTAATCTGTGTATCTTTCTATGGACACTGATCTTTAGACCTCGAATTTGCTGATGCATCATTTTATATCTCAGTAATTTATACTCTTATTTCGATTATAACTAATGACTTCATCGTTGTGTCCAACTGTAGCCTAGTGTCTCCCCTTTGCAGACACAAATCAAACCAGTCCATCTGTTATTGAAAATCTGTACTTGATTGGATTATATCCGGTCCAAAGGCGGACACTCATAGCGCCTCTTACTGGACTGCCACGCAATTCTTTCATCTGATGTCACGTCCTGCTCTTTAATTCCTGTTTGTTTAACACTATCGGTAAACATATACTCCATAGAACACTCGTGTATGAAACACGCAACAACACTGACATTAAGTTAATGCTGATTGACAAAGGTGCATAAAACCAGAGGACAAAACTGTCAAAACAAAACACCAGATGAACTTGCATCAGTGCAAACCACACAGACAAGAGGCAAAAATCAACTATACCTTCAAATTAAGAGCTTTTAATCACACATTTATCTGCACGTACAACTATACATCTAGGAGGCGACACGTGGCAATGTCATAAGCATGAACATTAGAGAATAACTTGTATATGAATGTAAATATAGGACGAGAAGTATTACATATGACAGCTGACTGGGCCATTAGCCGTTAGCATGCTAACCATCACAGTTAATCCCCCGAAAAAGAGATCCCTCAGAGCAAAAATATACAGAGCACTGGAAAACTCTTACCCCTTATCTCCCGAACGAGGTATGCCGACACTAACAAAACTCAATACGAGCACGTCTAGGCTTGAGTTTTCAGAAAAATGCAGGACGACGCGACTGACACTCGTCCGCCATGTTGGCCGATCGCGTCCTGCTTGACGACGTGTACATGTGACGACATGGCTGGCTCTAGATTAGCCCCGCCCCGGAATGTCATAAAATGAATATATAATATTACATAATCGTCAGGGTTTTCTTGGGGTCGGTTGTAAAAATTTGATAAGATAATATTTACATAACATTACGCCGTTACATTTGCTGCATTTATAAGTTACAACTGCATTAAGTCTAGACTGGCCTGCAATTACATGCGTCCCCTGCTGACTCAAGGATGTTATTTATTTGGTCCAAGCTTTTGTACATAGATCTCTAGAATTTAACTGAAAAATTAATTATTTATACAACTCCTTTTAAAATGCTAAGTTAGTTCATTACTTTCTTGAACCATAATGCTGTTGAGGTCAAACGTAGCCTTAGACGTACTGAAAACCTTGGCTATACTGATCTACAATGTCCAAACAGTGCCCATAAAGACATTACATCTTATGTACCGGAGAACTGTCTAAATTAAACATTTCACCCAAAAGGGACATTTCACCCCAAAAAAAACTTGATAGATTGAATTAATTAGGAAACGCCCAAGTTGTCCCAAACATGTTGTTATTCTGTTCAAGTTGTCCTACCCCTATAGAAATATTGTTTTTCTGTGGAAGATTTCTTGAAGAATGTGGAGAAACAAACTGTTCTGGGTCAGTCAATAGTGTCAATAGTGAATAGTGCCCCAGAACCGTTCCAAATTAAAGTTTAATAAATGATGACATCATTTTCTTTTTTGGGTGAACTATCCCCATTACATTCATTCTCTGAAATACAAATCATACATTACAAAGTAAAATCTCAATAAAGTTTTTTTATTTTTGCAATTATCTTAATAGGTATGTTTATAAAATGTATAAAACTAACAGAGGACAAAGCAAACTAAAATTGTACAATCTAAAATTGTACAAACAAGACACACACACAAGGAAACAAATACATAATTCTAAATCTATAATAAATAGTGAAACACCAATGCAGGACTCTCTAAAAGGTTTTGCTACTTTTGCATAAAGAAACACTCTTTGATTCTAGAGGTTTCTGACATGACAGCACACACACATACACACATGTGGTCTGAGAATGTCTGTTCTTTTTGGTCCAGTGACAATAAGCCGCTATTGGATCGTTCATCATACTGGGCATAATATTTATACAGAGACCCAGTATTTACAGTAGTGTGAACTTTAGATTTGAATGAACTCTAACTGCTGTGTTTTTATCGCTACATTGTATTTGAAATAATAAGAAAATGTAAATAAGAGTGCATATTGTTCTGCATGTATGTACATGTGTGTGTGTGTACAAGCGTTTAGTCTATATCCAGATCACTGTCGGAGTCGTTGGTGACAGCTGCATTTCGAATAGATGAGTGTTTGTTTGGCTGTGTGAATTTCTCCGGCAGCAGGCCGAACTCTTGCAGGAGCGCTTCGACGTCTGTGGCATAAAAATCATCTCCGAGCTGATCGGACACGCGTACCAGATTCCCCACCAGCTCTCCCCCTCGATACAGCAACAGGGCCGGCAAAGCCGAAGTGCGGAAGAGAGCGCTCGTACCCACTGCCGAACCACTCACCTTACAAAACTTCACCTGCCGGTCACAGAGAAGATCGGAGACATTAGTAACTGATTTTTATTAGTTAACACAATGATTTTTCAATGACCTTTGATTAGTTACCATCGGGTACTGCAGTGCCAGGCACAGCAGACTGCCCTCCATGGCCTGGCAGGCGGGCACCTCCGGCTCGTAGATGTGGACCAGGACCAGCGTGTTTTTTCCCTCTTCGTCAATGGCACGCAAGAACTCCTCCCCCGAGGGGATGTCAATCACCTTTTCAAATCGCTGCCCCCCGCACAGCTGTCGCCTCATTTCCTCCATGCGTTGCAGGCGGTACTGTTGCAGGAAGGATTCATCATCATCATCATCTTCCTCATCTTCATCCACACGAAGCGTCATCTGACAGACGAAGAAAGAAAGATGGAAATGTGGTATAAAAGTATATACCCGTTTAACTGTGCCATTCATACTCCTGTAGATGAATACAGAGCAATATAAGATTCTGCTCATGTGCAGGTTATTTTTTCTCACCTTTCCTGCAATCTTATCTTGCAGTTTTTTCTGTTTCTCTCTTTCGGCCTCCTCGTCCAAATGCGACTTGCATGTCATGCTGAGTTTCTTGACGAGTCGCTCCATCTCTTTCTGCTGCTCCATGCGCTGCTCATTCTCCAGCTGCTTAAATTTACGCCAATCATTAATAACACCCTTCGGACCTGCAGGAGAAGCACACAAACAGATCTCAGATCAGTCTCACACGTGTGGTTGATGTTCATGGACAGACACCATATTTAATCCGACGACGTCTGAGTGGTAGTAAGGTATTTGTCTGTTAAGCTTTGCTTTTATCGTTTGGGATGCAGTAATTTAAATTAATCGACCTTCGAAGCATCAATAAAGCTTAGACATCTGACCTTATGTACAAATGAATTAACATAGAATGCCACCAAATGACCTTATTTGATGAAGAAATTCAGACTAGATTACCTCATTTATATCATAACCTATATAAAACAACACATACAATTGAAAATGTCTGCTAAGAGGCTTAAGTGGGGGATGCAGTGTTCCCATGGCAACCGTACCAGTATTGACAGAACTGCCATCTGCACTGTAATCAATTTCTACATCCAACACTTCCTGGTCACGGATGGTTTTGGAAGCGTTCTCCTCTTCCTCGTGGTCGCTCTCTTCATCCTCACTGCTGCTATAGTAATACTGCAGCTTCTCCCCTAGGATCTTATCATCCAGCGTGGTCATGACTGCAAACTGAGACAAGGATGTGAGAAAAACAGTTAGTCCAACAATAACCGGTATCACACAATCACATCGAGATGTGAGAAAACCACAACTTTCACATCAAGTTAGGCATCACGCAACAAAGCCAGTGGTTCAGTTTTAGGATGGATGCTTAACCTAATATAAGCATTCAAATCAAGCCGAATTCATCTGCTTCTAACAGGTAACCTATCTCCAGACAGGACATTTATTCCAGAATTTTTAAACGAAAAATATCTCGTCAAACAAAACAGCATAAAGATCCAATATAACATCATATTCTTGACGATTCACTCAAAAGGGACGCAGCTAAGGGATTAAATAGCCAGTGATACATTGACGTAACTTGGGAAATGGGAACTAGGTCATATTTAATAATTTAACAACCTAAATAAAATAAATTCTCAATAGTTTCCAGTTATAGCGCGTCTCATTAGCCATAGGTATTACTACACTACAGTAAACATTTGTGATTATAAAGGTTGTTTACTAGCATGATAGCCTAGCCTGCAACCTTGCTAGTCCAATATCGAAAACAAAAATCATACGAGAACAAAACAGAGTGCAAATGCTTGTTTATTAACCACACAAATAAGCTTAATGATAATATCAGTATTTGTTTTCTGAAAAATCGATTGAATCTTACCAATATTAGATTTCTTTAGAGCAAAGCTGAGCGCTGCCACTGCCGCTTCTGAAGAGCTACTTCCGTGCGGTGCAGGTCTTCCCTAAGCAGCACACAAGGTGACCAATCACCGCGCGAAACAGAGTTACTGACATTGAACTACGCCAATGAGCGCGTGACTTGGTTGAAAGAGGGCGTTTCGGATATCTCATAGGTTTAGCAGTATGGAAAATGGATGGATGGATGGACAGAGATGTCTCGGGTTTTCAAACGTACTGTAATTTACCACCACAATTCAATTTCACTATATAATGAAGTACCCGTTTTAAATTATTCTTAATTATTTTAAAGCAATTATACTGTATGTAAAATAACTAGAGTTGACAAAATTAACCAGGTTTAACCGCTCTAGTAACCGTTTTTTATTACTGGTATAGTAGTATTTTAGTATTTAAGATTGTTTATGTAATATATTTTAAAATTAAATAAAAATTGGTGATATAAATGGAAACAATCCGTCAAAAACATTTTTTTTGTACAAAGTAAAAACTGGTTGAAATTTCTTTGGTCAGGGGAAGTCCTAATTGTAATGAAATTACCTTTACAACATTTACTATGTGGTCTTTTTTAACCTCAACTAGAAATATGTTAAAACTAATATCAGTCAAAGTAAATAATAAACAGTGTATATGCCATGGTATATTCAATGCACTATATTAGCTCGGTGCCACTTTTATTGTTTCCACTAAACATTAAACATATTCTTGAAGATTTCCATAGGTCTTGTTTCAGACCTCTTGTCCTAGGACTCGAACATGACTCGGACTCGACCCTCACTGGACTCGGTCTTGACTCGAACTCAAATGAGCTGGTCTCGACTACAACACTGGTTATTCATTCTTGTCTTGACCCAAGATGCATCTGCAAGTCTCCATCGTTCTTTGTGTTCTTTTCAACGGAGGTAAAAAAGACACTCACAGAATTTTAAGGGTTATTTGGTAAATATATGGAGTTTGCAGATTCTCTCTCTCTCTCTCTCTCTCTCTCTCTCTCTCTCTCTCATCAAAGGATGTCCAGTGGAATGTAAAGGACTATATCAATGAGCAAAGGACAAGTGCTGAGCAGTGACCCATACAAATCTACAAATCATAATTTGAGTCTTAAGGCGGTGAGTAATATGATTAATATTAAAATACATCACATGCCATGTTGTATTTGGTGCACAGATAAATGCCCTCCACCTTGAAATATCATGATGCCTGTGTAAAACCACTGCCTCTTCTTATTAGAGAGAAGCAGTTTCCTCCTTCTGTCTTCTCTGCTCATCTACTTTGTGTTTCAAAAAAGATCACTGCATCATGGGTTAAATTACAGCACAAAGGTTTACTTAATATCATTCTTGAAAGCTTATCTTTGATATCAGAAAAAAATATGTACATCAATTACAAAAAAACAATATTTCAAAAAGAAGAATGTTACAATAATAATAATAATTCAGCTGCCGAACATCATTATGGCTTTATGTTTATATGGTGATGTTGCCGTATGTTCATATCAGGCATGTCAACGCTGCAAGCGCTTGTTTGACTTGCCAAGTTAACTAAAGTTGTTACTTTTTGTACAGCTCAAAAAAACATGAAGTTTGTATGATAGTCTTACAACAACAGCCAGCAGATGGAAGCAGATAGTCTTTTGTGTATTTCAAAACAAGCCCATTCTATAAGTGGCCATGAAGGCGAACAACAACATGAATTGATCACTGTGAAAAAATCTCTTTACCTATATCAGGAAATGAAAAGATAAGAGCGAACAAAGAACTTTTAACATACAAAAAACAGCACGAAAACACCTTACACTTTATTGAGAGTGCTTCATATGGAAAATAAAAAGTGAAGGTGCTCTATGGGCTCATAAAGTCCATCTGCAATAAACTAAAGTGTCATCGAAAAGCCTTCATAATCTCATGGCTGCATACAAAAAAACAATGTGCTCCATACTGAAAAAACAACATACACTAAAATTTACCAGAACCATTAATTTACACGTCCAAAAGGTCCCTCTTTGGTTAAATGTTTGTTTTCCATTTCCTTTCCTAGTAATATTAACATAATAAATGCCCTGTATTTTAGGAATAGATGGATTACAGTTACGCCTTATTTTGAATTGTTTAGCCATGTGATGTACATTACCGTTCATTATTTGTGTTAAGCCAATATGTCAACTATTCATGTTTATTTCTACCAATAGAAAACCCTACATATAAGAAATAAACTAATTTAATGTTTAATCCAATAAGAAAAGTTGATAATTGTACAACATTTGAATAGTGATTGCAGTGATTACATTTAAGACATTTTCCCTAACCACTGGCTCGGGTGTAAAGATGGTAAATATATATTGTCACTTAAGGTATAACTTTTTAAAAGCTATTGTTTTACAAATATATAAAAAAGCTCCTACATTCAAATTCAGCAAAACTCAAATACTTAAACAAATTTGTTATATTGTAAAAAAAAATATTATTGTTACAAAACATGAATAATTTCACAGCAAATACTGAATAATAAATAAGATTAAGTTCAGTTAAAGCATGGAAGCATTTCTGACAGGGAACAGGTGAATCGAGGATTAATATAAAAACAAATTTGTGGCTAAAAAGAGTTTTATTAAAAAAAATCTTCACATTTGTGCCTACTATTTCAAATCCTAACTTTGTTAAATACATTACAAGTTCTTCAATAATAGACTTTGAGGTTCCGTGAATTTTTTAACGTGTCCTTGCGAAAAGACACGTTTGATATAATAACACAACCATAATGCATGCAGAAAGTGTTTTGGTTGCATCAAAACACTCTGAAAGAGAGATAAAGGAACTCATGTATTACAGCTGTAACATTAAAAGTGTGTTAAAACACAAACACCTTTTTCAAGGAGCAGCAGAGTTTTGTGCCCTCCCCTTTCTGAACAATTACAGTATAAAGAGACACTGAAACACTCAAACCAGATCATTCCTCTCCTGACCGAACATGGATCTGCGCATCACCATTGCACTTCTCTTCATACTCATCGCTGGAGGTAAAACAAAACTCAACATGCATCAATATGTCTTATTTTATTTACATGAAGAAACTACTAAAACTCTCTTCTTTACTTTTCTTGTGTTCAAGGATACTCTCTCCAGTGTTATGTGTGCACGTCTGTTCTGAGTAGTCCTTGTAATAACACAGAGACATGTCCTGCTGGAGTGACCCAATGTTCATCTATAACATTGACAAGTCTTGTTGGTAATTCTGGTTTGATTGTGGAAATTTACCGTAATAATGTACTGACTGTTAAATGGAGAGGAAATGTGAAATGAAATATGAATTGGCTTGCAAACTTTTTATATATCAAAAGGTTGCAAGCCATACAATTTTATAGAAATGGGGTTAATGTTATATGAAATGTCAACATAACTGTTTCGTATTTCATGGAAGTTTGTTTAAAAGTTTTTTTATAAAAATGTCTTGAACGTGCTTTGTAAGCAAAAGACTTCACGTGGGCACCATGTTGGAGTCTATGGGGATAGGACTTTTTTCCTCATATAAAGTATTTTATGTTATTCCAGGTTCTCTATCTACAACTAAAGCTTGTGCAGCCGCCTGTCAAGCCCTGACCGTAGATACTATTATAGGGTCAACTTCTACCAAGTGCTGTAATACAGACCTTTGCAATGGCGCAGGTATGTCCTTTGACCTCCCTACTTATTATATTAAAATCAATGAATATTTCCTGACACATTTCTATATGGCAACTGCAATTTTAATGTACAGATTTTTCTGTAACGGGTTAATGTAAACATTTGAACAGGATGATCCGTGTGACTTTTTCTGTCCACAAAATTACAATCCAGACTACATTTGCATGAATAATTAACACACTTTATGTGACCCTACATCACAATACCAGTATTAGGTAGCAGGAGAACATTTGTAGTAAAAGCCAAAAATACACTGTATGGGTCAAAATTATCTACTTTTCTTTTATGCAAAAGTCATTAGGATATTAAGTAAAGATAGTGGTCCATAAAGATATTTTGTATATTTACTACTGTTATCACTACTTTCAGATGATGTAAAAATCTCAATTTCTAAAAAATCTGAAATTCTTATGTCACATTGCTGACCCCAATGTATTTTGTGTGGTGAAGATGACTCCACTGTACAAATCTGTAAAATGTAACTATACATTTAATATGTAATATTTACATTATTCTGATGTGGAAAAATTGTTCTATATGAATTAAGAATTTACATTTGTATGTCTTCCTGGTTTAATGTAGCCTATAAGTGAAGTTCTGTATTTAACTTTTTATTACAACGAAAACAGCAACAAATCATCAGAATCTTTAGACTTTTTTTTCTATCTACAGCAAATATATTCGACAAATTTTCTTCTACTGTTTACTTTGTGTTTTAATCAGATGGAGTCTATAAGGGCAGTTTTCTCCTCCTGCTGTGTCCACTGTTCTTCTACTCTCTGTTTCACTGAATTCAGCACAACTTCAGATTCTTCAAGAACACAAACAACAACAACAAAAAATGAATGTGACCCAATTAACTAAATACAAGACTAAATTAAATTTGTTTGTTGCCTAACCTAACATTTAATAAAGGATATATCTAAAAATTGTGTTTGTGTGTTGAATATGAATAATTATGCATATTGGTCTCACGTAAGAATGTTTATATGTTTACATAACTAACTGTCTGTATAAAAAATGACGGAAGGTACTCAAAGTTTTGAAGCTTACAGGTTATGTTTTCCCAAACCTTTATTTCTACAGACTCTGTATAATAATCCACAGCTTAAAGCAACTCTTTCCTTTCTCAAAAACACTTGAACTTGTCCATAAACATATTTTAACTAAAAACAAATGTTAACCGCAGATGTAAAAGTTAACAAACAACAAACCATTGTTTTGGCCAGCATTAACAAATCATATAAATGTATTTAAATTAAGTATTTAGAAACTTTATTCACATTCATAAACAATTTTCTTGTATTGAGAACAGAGTTACAGTTTTTACAATTGCTATGAAATTTTTCAAATACTTTTAACACCTTTTGAACACTTATGCAAATAAATAAATCACAGCCGTAGTCTATATTTATAGCTGCGGTCATTAACATGTAAATTGAGGGACAGATATGGGAATTGAGGGCACCCCTCCCTAATGTGAAATGCATATCCAACTATAATTTTTTATGTGTAAAGAAGCATTTACATTTTATTAAATAAATAGTGAATGGGATATTAAAGTATAAAGAAAACATATTGTTACCAAACTTACAAATATTGTTGGAGGTTTATATTCCTGAAAGGACATTTCAATATGTATTTGTACTGTTACAGTTTTTTTCAATTGCTATGGCAATTTTAGCAATACTTTTAACAACTTTTCTAAACTCTTAACACAGTTATCACAACATCTGGCTGTGTATGCTATACAAATAACACATTTCTTGTTGCTTTAGCACAAAATCCATACATTTCACACAGATTTAAAATGCATTAACTTCTTTCACACACAAGCTCAACCAAGACATAAACTATTTATTTTTACTGCCAAATTTACAAATGCTTTCACACTATTAATCAGAGCAGATAACGTGTTTTGTCATTATGTCATAACTGTTTTTTTTCTGATGCTGTTTTTTTATATTTTGTATTTTGAGATACACGGCAGGTTTAAAGTTTATTTTTGTTGTTTTGCAGGAATGTTCTGTATCAAACAAATCCTTTACTACAGCCATTTTGTCTCTTTTTTATAACCCATGCCGTATATTCTGACACTACCTTGAGAGTCTTTTTTTGTATGGAATTTCTGCAGCAAAATAATCAATGCATGCGTTTACTACTGTAAACCCAACAAAACAAATGTAGGCTTCAAAAGAAACTGCAGTGCAGAACACAATATGATCAATACAATATAATGTTTTAATGTTATATAATGTCTATTAGACAGTGCAAACATGACACCAATGCAGTTTCTGTAATTCCAACTGATGTTAGTTTTTTTTTTGACATTGTGCTATGATTGACAAAATGTATCTGTGGGTAAAGAACAGTGTTAGTGTTTTGGTTTTGTTTTTGTTTTAATGTATTGTTGTAATTTGAAAACTAGTGTTGGAGTTTAGTTTACAATGTGTGATTTTTAACATGAAAGTTACAGTTTTTCCCATTGTGTTTTATTTGTGTTGCTGTGTTAAGAGATTAGAAAAGTTGTTAAAAGTATTGCAAAAATTGTCATAGCAATTGGAAAAAATGAAGGTCATCATGGGGTAACAGCAGGTTTTGTTTTCTCTGAAATTTAATAATCTTTTCAAGTTTAGTAAAATGCACACTTATAATTCGAGCACACCATTTGAGGTGGATTAAATTTGTGAGATAACAGGATGCAAGTTGAATCTCTTGAATGTTTTAAAACACATGGACAAAAAACAACACTTTCACTCGGTTTCCTTCAGATGAAGTAGTAAAAATACTTTTAATGTCACAATTTTTTAAAGCATAGTTTACCCAAATATAAATATTTTGTCATCCTTTATTCACCCTCATGTCATTCATGGAGGTTGAGCACCAGCAAAACCATAAACCGACTCCTATGGGTCCATTAAATCCCGGCACAGATGAAGCACAAACAATGCAGTACTTAACACTGTATTTATTAATTTATTGGCATTAACCCCTTGAGATAACACATTGAGGGGTGGGGGCACAGTAAAAAATACACAAACCCGTTTGTTTTTTATACTATCAGTACATACTTCAGCCTTATTTCTCATCTGAAGGATTTTTCAGTAAATGATCTCATTTGGCACTAGACGGGCCTACTTTTAGTGTATAAATGTATACTGTTAAGTAGTGCTTGCATCGATTAAGTAAATGAATCTATTTTATCACACATTTTTTTCTGTGATCAATCATGATTAATCTCACATAACATCAATGTTTTAAAATATACTTTTACATTCTAATAATTTCACATTTAATTTTCAAACTAATGTACAAACAACAGATTTCTTTACCAGCATCATTTTATGAATGAAATTCAATATTATAACATTAGTTACTGATTAATTTTAACATTGACTACAGCCATTCAAAAGTATAATTGACAGCTTTCATATCTAACAGGTATCAAGGAAGTATACAGAAATTGAATAGAAGTTTTCAAACACTTTACAGTCTTTAATGCTAAATTGTAAATTAAAAAACAGAAGAATTCTCATTAAAGTGAGAGGTTGCAGTGCAAACATAAAGCAGAGAGGCAGGATCTACATGCTGCTGATTGCTCCAAACATATAATATAATCCGTAAACATAAAACCAAGAAACAATGAACAGAACCTGGAGACCACACAACAACAAACAATAACCAACAAGAGACAATGACAAGTCAACCATAGGTAACAAGACACACTTAGAGACAAGTATAAGGCATAGAAACACCAAACAATCGTAAGAGTAATACTATTGTTAAATCAAAATTTTACTGAAGTTGATAGAGACATCAAGGGAGCTTAAGAGGTCGTGTGACATGCCCATGATGTCAATAAAACAAGTTCTGTCTTGGATTGCAACCTGTAATGGCAGCTTATCCTTCTCATGTTTCACTTTAAATATTTTTTTTTGTCAAATGAAAAACTATAATTAACATGACATGTGTATATATTTTTTAAATATATTTTTTAAAAAACATAGCATTGAAAAATATTTAGAATCAGATACAATGGTTTACTCAATCATTTCCTTCGTGTGAAATTATACAGGACTGGAAACACAAAAAAACATGAAATAATGTTAGGAAAAAAAGATGAAATATGTTAGAAAAACATAAAATAATGAAATGCAAACATAACATGTCTACACTTACTTTTGTCTAATTAAATAAGTGAAAATATTAACTATTTGCTAAGATCTTTGGTGCAATAAAGAAAGAACTTACATCATTGAAATGCAGTCTAAGCAATACAAAGTTTGTTTCTGTTGATAACCTCACAGAAAAAAAACACATACACAGATTTGTAATATGGCCCATCAAAAATATTGTAAACTTTTTATTATGTAAGTGCTGGTCTTTTAGATCCATGGAACATTGCTGTTCTGTCCATTATTTACCCAGCATGGGTGAAAAACAGCCCAAAACTTGTTGGAGTTTAGAAAGTATCATTCCACATAAAATGTTTGTTTTCAATATTTTAGTATTGCTGTTTCTTGCTTCATTCTGTTACAAGAAAATGAGAAATAGGCCTATTATTCCTTGCTTGACTCTTAAATATGGTGTGTCTATCTAGATCTAAATTTTTACAGTTTTTCTCGATTGCTTTAACACATTTCTTAAATTTTATGCCTTGTATTCTCAAAACAGTAAACACAAATCCATAGCATCTCACGCAATTCCCCAAACATCATATTTTCAGGGCAAAATGAAGTTCTCTTTTCAAAACCATTCAAACTTGCTCAAAAACCAAACTCTTCCTGCAGACATGACACACAAATCGCTGTAAATAACCTACAACATAGTCTTAGAAACTGGTGAGATCAATTCAAAACACTGTTACTAATATCTCTTATTGGGATTCAAGAATAATTTGACAGTTTAGTGTTTATTAGGAATATACAACATAAAGAGTGCATATAGAGCAACATGCAAGAATGAGCTTTAGGAAAATATAATACATTACACTACTGTAAAGTAGATGAAGAGGATCTTACAAGACAATAAACGTTCAAAAACCAACTAACAATTTGAGCTGGTCATGCAACAAAATTCAGTATACAACGGTACAAATAACATTTTCATTCAGGCATTTAGCAGTGCTAAATTTTTCTGCAAAAATACTGAACTGTGAAAAAAAGGTGTACACGTGCTACAGTTTATTAGATACAGAATAGTGAAATGTTTCTCATATAAAGTGTGTACTGTTATTATACTGTATGTTTACTATAAGTAGAATTAACCCCAGTAGATGATGCACAATAACCAGTGCTCCTATTGATATTATCCTGAGATTCTGATGTGTGTGTCATCAGTTTTGCCAATAAATGTTTTTAATGATGGATAAATGTGTGCTATTAAAGTTTACATATTGACACTTCAGTTCATTGTATTGTGTATTTGTGTTTTCTGAATAACATTGTTAAACCTTCTCAAAATGAGACTGTTTGTGTGTGGGGTTTGTACAAGTTTGTGTAACGTTATTGTTCCGAGAATGTGTTTATAGTTGTCAGAAAATGGTGAATTGATTCAAGAATTGTGTGTTAGCAATTGAGACAAAAAACAGTAATAAGACGTAGTCTAACGTTTTTGAAGATTAACCCACATGTGTCATTCTACTTTATACAAGGATTGATTCGTATAGGAATCGGATCATACGCGTCTACACATGTTCAAATGACCGTTTTAAGTCTTTCAAAACAACCACGCAGTAATTCAATGATGTAAATCAGCTCTGTGTTGTGCTGACACCTGGTGTTCACGGGCGGTATAACACTGCTTTCAGCACCCACAATCACGTGACGTGCCGTGAGTGCCTTCCAAACGGGATATATCGCCCTCTGCTGGCCACATTAGGAAAGGGACACATCAGAAATAAAACAACAGACCCCAAAACTTTAAGAAGTATATTGCATTCTCAACAAGCGATGATGTTTGTTTAAGACATTGATTTTTATTATTACGTTAAATGCAACTCCTCCCCTAACTTTTTCTTTTCTTCTGTTGTTTAACAAACAAAAACGCAGCCATGGCAAGCAAGGATTGTGTGATTTTAAAGCGATTTCAACGTGTAATATTTCGTGTATGTATTACCCGTATTACACATACTTACAGACATGCTGTACCTTAAGTAGGCCAGTATCATGCTGGGTAACACTTTACATTAAGAAACCCTTTTAAAAGCATTTATAAATATGTTCATTAATTATAAATAATTCATCTACAAATGCATTATGAAGCAGTTATAAATAAAAAGGGAGATTCTAAAGGAAATACCTGCCAAACAGTGAGACATTTTTTACTTACACGTTATAAATGCTTAATAAATGTATTTATTCATTATTTATTTCATTCGAAAGTATATTCTATATTATCTTGATGTTCTTTGCAATATAGGCTGTCAAACTGGACACTGAAGGATGTTATGTTGTTTTCTTACCTGCTCACGATTTGGTATTTCGTTAGAATCCCCCTTTTTATTCATGCAGTTATAACTGCATAATAATGCATTTGTAAATGACTTATTAATCATAATGAACACATTATTACATGCTTCATAAAGGGTACCTTAATGTAGAGTGTAACCCAATGCTGTAACACATTGGAGGAAATTATTTGAAATGAAAAATAAGCAAATTTCTGATTAAAGAAATATAATTTGTATAATGAGTGGAAAGAAAATTTGTCTGTGGTCCAATAACTTCCTTTAAAACAGCATAAACCTCAAAAAGATTTACATGGCATGAAACTAAATGCATCAATAGTCATTTATAGGGTATGAATTTCCCTGTTCTGCTCTGATATGATTTGTTTGTCATTTGCTATTCAAAATGCAATGGGGAATGTGACAGGTTGCACAAGAATTAAACATGCAAATAAAGTCTTTGCGATACAGACTTTCAGCAAAGCTCTGTCAGGCACAATACAAGATTACAATTTCAAACAATCCAAATTATACATAAATGTGTTTTATGTGTAAAGTATTTACGTTCAAAAACAGTGTTTTTCAAAAAATCTTCACAACTACACCCTAGATTGATATAAATATAAACTTGTTGTAGAAAATAAATAAAAGCTTGATGCCAAAAAACATTTTTAAGTAGAATGTGCGCTCACGTATGTTAATATTGTTTGGATGCTTCATGTCATGATTCCACTATCATGTCATGTTTATTCTTGTCTTGCAGTGGAGTCATGGCATTTGTTCTTGTTTTTGTTCATAGTTTATCCTGCTTTGTTTTCCCCATCGTGGGTTTTGTTTTGTCCTATTTTGTCATATATTAAATATCTGTTTTACCCCATACTACCATCTCATCTTGTCTGCCTGCGATTGGGTTCTCCTGCCTTGTCTTTCCTTGCGATCCATGACAGCTTTGTAGACAATGTGTAGACAATTTTCAGTTTGAAGATGAGTGTTTTTAATGTATTCTTTGTAAAATGACAAGTGGGTAAATTTAAAGTGTATTCGCACTAAATTGATGTAAAGTAATAAATAGTGAAGTTGAGGCAACTCAAAATAATAAGGCAACCTATCACAAGCATCTTTTATGAGTTATATCAACCAACTTATTAGATCAACAACTCAAAAATCACAACATACTCGTACTTTATAAATTTCTTTTTTTGTTGGCTACTTTTGATAATTACAGTTTTTTTCAATTGTTAAGAAGCGTTTGCCAATTCTTAAAATACTTTTTCTAAACTCTTAACACAGCAACATACCTACATCACACAATTAGCCAAATAGTTAATTTTATGACCAAAACCACAGTGTGTTAAATAAATACAAACTCTACATTTCAAAACCCTTAAAAACTTTTTCAATATACACTAACTCTGTCAAAACACTGCAAACCCGTTTCAAAATCGAATCATTCGGTCAAAACTTTAGCACTCGTTTTCTATCCAACATGAACACATAGTCAATCATACCGCAATGACTGTCAAAATACTAACAGTTGGTGGCATTACAAAAACTGCATTACTTGTCATGTTTCAGTTCTTTCTGTATAGAACATACAGTATGAAATCTTTTTTTTTTTCATTCATGCAGCTGTGTGTGTGTGTGTGTAAGAGAGAGAAATAATGGTGCATTAGATGTGTACAAAATAATATCTAAATGTGAAGGAGTCATCAATACTTTATAGAATGTCAACTGGAAAAAAAGACAGTAAGCTACAGAATTGCTGCAGTGAAGACTTTATTAGCAATATGAAATTGCTGTCAGTGATCAAAACGAAACAAGGACAAACATACATGGCCTTTGATTTACGGTAAAGTGTGCAAAAATAGAACAAAAGGACAGAAAAAAGGCCCAGAAAAAAAAATCCTGTTCTAATCTATACGACCTTCAGCATTTGGCCACATGTTCTCATCTACATCACATCTTATGCTGTCTCTCGCTATACACCTTGGATAGAAATGCTTGGCATGCCTTATCCATCCCTGACAGTCCACAACTGAGATGTCTCTGCAGCCAGCATCCATGTCATCCAGGAGGGACATTTGGTCTCGAGGCCAATGATCATAAACTTTCCACCTCCAAGCAGAAACAAATTCCTCAATGGGGTTGAGGAAAGGAGAGTACGGAGGAAAAAAAAGGAAATCACTCTTGGATGTTCTGCGAACCAGTTTGTGATTGCATGTGAATGGTGGAATGCTACATTGTCCCATGTAATCACAACAGAGCGATGTTGTGTTAATTGTGTTTAGAGTTTTAAAAATGTGACTATAGATTGGCCAAAGGGATGTTAGCAATTGAAAAAAAACTGTAAATGCAGATTTTCATTTGGGGACAGTTGTTGTCTAATGGTTGGACTGGAGTTGTGGATTTGAGTCTCAGTACTATCAGAAAATGTAAGGACTTTGCTCTCTTCCACTCTCACTGAGGTGCCTAACCCCAATAACTCCTAGGGTATCGAAGGCTGTACGCAATCAACATGATCTAACTACAGTGCGATGGTGCCACACCTCAGGGAAAAAGTGTGAACGGGGAACTCAGATGAAGGAACCATTGAAAACCTGCATGAAATGAAAAGAGCAACCACAATATTTGTCTATGGTCAAACTTCCTTTAAAACATCATGAAAACCTCTTTGGCATGTCAGTAGGATGAAACTGAATGCATGAAATATACCCAATTAACACATAGATTAATAATACTGTATAACATTTGCATAGTTGTCGTTAAGAACAACAAGATTCAAACAGAGACTAAAATACAACTTTATCAAATGTCAAGACAGTGGTAAGGATTCTGCCGTTCTGCTGATGGCTTGGTCATTTCATTTGTATATTCAAATGAAATGTTACTGGGAAACAGGACAGTTTGCACAACAACATCTTTATTTCCATGTTGTTTTATTATTGTTTTGACTACCGATGATTTTGCACACAGTTGCATTCTGTTTTTACATTTAAACTGTGAAATGTATGTAACAACATTCAATTAAAAATGAATTTAATTTAATTCAAACGAGACAGCAATGCAATTTATTTGTACAGCAATTAAAATAGCTTTATGTAAACATGACAGTAAACAGGCGAATCCTCAGATTAATCTCATTGAAGACCACTCTTCTTGTTCATCGTCCTCTTCCTCCTCTTGCTCTCCTTCCAACTCCTCGTCCTCTAATTCCAACTCTGCCTCGTCCTCTGGCTCTCCCTCCAACTCCTCTTAATCTGTCTGCATTTTTTGCATCCGTTGTTCAAAACCCATAACTTGACCCATGACCTATAATAGGCCTCTTATAAAGTCATGATTGGTTGGTAAAACAATGTTTTTTTTGCTCAGAGGAGTTAATGTGAGGCACTGATGAAGGAGTGTGGCATTTTGATTGGTTGTGTTTGGAAAAGGAAATCAAAATACTTCCTGTAGGATTTTTGTAGGGTCTTGTAAAAAGTGTTTTAGTTCACTGAAAACTGAGTTAAAGGTTGAGAATTAGTGTATGGTTATGCCGATTTGGTGTGTGGTTCTGGTGTTTAATTGTGTCAGGTTTCAGAAATTGTGTGACAAGAATACATTTTGTGTGTAAGCAGTTGAAAACTAATAACTTTAACATTCAAAAATACCTAATGAACTGAAGAAGATACATTTGACACGGATGAAATTCTGACTTAAGTGTCAACAGCATCCAAAATGATGATGACACAAAGCATCAGTGAAGCTTAAACACATCAGAAAAAGGAGGAAGCAGCTGTCTGTTAGTTTATGTTTCTATGTTTTTAATGATGTATCTGCCAGTGTCATGCCATTTACACTTAAGATGTGGCCTGTATCTGGGTGTTATATATTATCCATATATTGTGAAATATTACAATAGACAATAACTTCTATTCACTCTTCATCATTGGGTGTAAAGAGCAAACATACAATATTTAAGAGCTCTTTTCTATCCATGTAAACCTAGAATATGTTTACATTCAGCAGATGTTTTAATCCAAAATGACTTATCTACAATAAGTGAGTTTCTATTTACGCCTAGAAAGACTTTTTAAATATTAGTAGTCAAATGCAATATACTGTGTTGATAAGATTTCATGACGTGTGTTAAGCATGATCTCACGGCAGTATATGATTAAAACATTTAATAAAATGATTGTTGGTAAGAGCAGATTTTTTGCTTATCAAAGAACTGAACTGACTTGAAGTTTCCTTTCCCACAACACTTCTTGAAAGCATTCTTTTAATGCTTTTTTTCACTGCAATGTGAGAACCTCAATGACGTATGCACCCAAATCCTGGCAAGGACGCATTTGGGAGCAATGTTTTATATGGTCACCCTAAGAACCACACATAACCTATCGGCAAAACCATACACTTCTTGACCTTCGACTCAGTGTCCTAAAAGACAATTCACAATCCTCTATGAAACACACAAAAATCTTACAGGAAGTATATTGATTTTCATTTTCACACACATCCAATCAAAATGCCACACTCATTCATCAGTGCCTCACATTAACTCCTCACATGTGGACATATACTGTGTTCATTTAGTACAGTGCACTGCATTGGTGACAGTCTGGGAGGTATCAAACTGTGCAAAAGTACAGCCGACTGTAAGAAGACATGCCGACCGTGTTTGTCATGGTTTGCGGACAGAACCCAGAACTGCAGGCAGCAGTTAGGGGTCAGAAAATGTAAAACAAAACCAAAAGACTTTTCAAAAAAGGCAAACAAAAACTTCCCACTAGGGGACAAAACATGAACTAAAGTGGAAACAAGGGGCACTACCCCAACTCACTAAGAGGCAAGGAAAGGCAAGATGGTATTAGAAATTGGTGAAATATGCAACAATATCCTTAATGATGCCACAATTTTTGCCAATCCCTACAGAAAAAAAATTGTACTGTGTATTCACTGGATACAAAACCACAAGTGCTTACAGCAAAAAAATGTTTTCAAACTTGCTTTTGTTTTTACAGTGAATTTTCAACATCTCTCTGCCAATTTATTTTAATTTTGTACAGAAATGTACAAAGGAGCTCATGGAAGAAGAGCTTTAGGTTTTGAATAACTGTCTGTGTGTATATGACATATCCAAAAATATAACATTATGGTAAAGGTGTCTGCAACAGAAGACAAATGTTTGATTTTGAAATGTATTTGGCATATCTTTATTTTCACTTTTTTTTAATGGGCAGCACAAAGTGTGTGCATGAAAGCCTCCCCTTTCTGAAGAGTTATAAAGAGACTGAAACACTGAAACCAGATCATTCCTCTCCTGACCCAACATGGATCTGCGCATCACCATTGCACTTCTCTTCATACTCATCACTGGAGGTAAAACAAACTCAACATGCATCAACATGTATTATTTGATTTACATAAAGAAGTTACTGAAAGTCTCTCTCTCTCTCTCTCTCATTTTCCCCAAAGGACACTCTCTCAAGTGTTATGTGTGCTCAAAAGTTCAGAATGGTGTTTGTAATACAACAGAGACATGTGCTGCTGGACTTTCAAAATGTTCCAATGGAACATTGACAGCTCCTGATGGTAAATCCAGTTTGATTGTGGACGTTTACTGTGTTAATGTACTGACAGAAATGTAAAACACAATAAGGGCAACTTCACTGTAAAACCTTCCTGTAATTCGCAGCATTGCCAGTAACTTAATTTACAATTTAGTTTTAAGCACAAACTTATCAAGCATACATATCTTTCTTTCATAAACACGAGTAAATATTTTAGGTCACTTTTCTTGTTATGTAAATGTTTCATTATTTAAGTAGATTTAAACTGTTCTGTTTTTTCTTATAGTCAAATTTACCTTAGTTATGCCATCATAACCACCAGTCCGAGAACGTGTCATGTACTTTCATACACAATTAATTTTTTATGTAATTTAATATTTAATGTTGTTATGGAATGACACCAGATTTCTTATTTTAAAGAAAATTTTGATTAAAACTGATTTATACATTGTAAAACAATCCACTGGCAGAAAATTTCCAATACATTTTCCTTTATTTTACGGACATTTCTGTTAATGCTAAAATGTAATTTAATGCAGTGCAAAATGTAGAATGTAGATAAAACAACAGTAAAAATGAATACAGAAAATACTTGCATATTGAAAAGTCACAATTGATATTGTGCCGTATTTCAT
>CM017898.1:2258356-2338020 GCA_008369825.1 Triplophysa tibetana
GTGGAACTGTTGTGCAGGCCAGATTGTGTGTACCGTGGAACTGTGGAATTAGTCTGCTGTGTGTCTTGTGAGCGGCGTCTGGAACGCTTCCCTCCACCGGCTGCTCATCTAGTGTGCTAAACAAAAGAGGGTTAGACTCTTCACAAAACAAACTTGATGAACACAAACTGTATGTTGCTCGCACACACCAGCAGCGGGGGTGAAGAGGTTGGCGGGCATGGCCATTGGTGCCAGCGGGGCGAAACAGGTCAGCAGGAGGTGGTACATTGGCAACGGGTTTAGAACCTCTACGACTGGGATTCAACACATCCACATACCGACTCTAGTGCCTGAAACACACACCCAAACATTTACTGGCCAGTCAGGAGCATCACTTTGGATGCAGGATCAATATCAAAGATGTACTCGCAGTTGGGTCAAGTGGGTCACATACCTGTTCCTGCTCTAATTGAGAACATATTGACGGGTGGCCCGCCCCTGGACCCCCTGCAAATGGTGGCCGCATCCCCGGACCACCCATTGGGGCTTTGGGAAAGCTGGTGGGAGGAGGGGGAGGTGGCTTACTCTGAAAAAACACGAAAAGGTTTTTCTGAATTACATACACACAGTCTGAAGCTCAAAATAACTTGAATCGTTAATATGCTGTACCTCTTCCTCTGGCTCCTCCAGATTAACCCATTTCTTCATTTTTCGTCCCAAAACATCTAGAAAATAAACGGCATGTTAAATCTCATATGATGAAGAGAAATGAGCAGATGAAGTACAAGGTCTTACAGATTTGTTCTTGTCATCTGGGAGATGCGCTTCATTCTTCCGCTTCGGATAGAGCCACGTCAGCCATCCGCTGCTCGCAGCCTGAGGAACAGAGATGGAACAGAACATTCATTGCATCAATGCTGTCATTTATCACCGAATATCAGCCACTGAAATTCACATGGAGAAAATTTAGGTGTGCATCAGAAAAAAGACAAAATGTTATAATAAATTCCATCAGTATAGAACTATACATTTATATAAAATTATAGAAAAATTGAGAAATCTTCCGGTCTGGATCTTAATATGCAAGACATTTCATTTCGGTAATTATGTCAAATCACGATATAAAGCAAGCATTGGGAGCGTGTGTAAAGTATGTGCTGACTTTTTTCGGAGAGTCTCTCTTCTTGGTTCCTCATGGTGTGGAGACTCTGGGATGGAAGGGGGAGGTGGAGAGCCCTGATTTATTGAGCTGCTGCGCTCTCTTCCTGAATGTTCGATGATTCAGACGTCGCGCTAGAGCGGCGTCCTGGCACCTGAAAGACAACAGAGAAATCAAAGCTCCATTCTGTGAAAAAAACTAGTCTGAAAACAGAACAGACAGAGTAGGTGGGCTTTACCATGTTGTGCACTGATGACAGTGAAGTGGTTCTAGATCTTCTGCCCGCACCCTGCGAAGAGAACCACAAGGGGAAACAAATTACAAGAACTACAGTTTTGTTTAACCTTTAGGTTTCTATTTCCCTTTATTTTAACTCACCATGCGAGCCATCTCATCGTAGAAGTCTTTCCCCTGCTGAGGAGGGACACTGAATGTCGGAGACGACTGTGGGAACAGTTGTGAGGAGATGACTGAGCGGATCCAGATTCTGCCCCGGGCATTGGTGGGGGCATCTGAGGTGGCATCAGTGGATTCATTTCTGTGGGGCTGTATGCAGGTGGCATTTGTGGGTGCATCTGGGGTGGCATTTGGGGTGGGATGGGCATGTACTGCTCCTGCATTTCATGTGGTACGGTGGCACAAAGTTCGGCTGGGCTGGTCCTGGGGCAACTGGGGTAGAATGGAACACTTTCACCAGGAGGTGGGACTTGTTGCTGTGGGGCCGTCCCGTCCTGGAGAATAGTGGGAGGGGCTAAAAGACAGAATGAAAGTAGATGGTGAACTTATGAAAACTCCTTTTCCTTCACCCGTACATACATTTGACAAAGCACATCTCATACCTGGTGGCATGAGCTGAACCCGGCTGTGGGCACGAGGGAGGTCATGAGTTGATTGTGGGGATCAGAGGTCAGAGTTGAGGGGTCCGGTGGGCTGCTCTGATCTTCTAAACTTGGAGAACTGCAGGGGTAAAGCTGTGGGGTGCTGCGGCCTGCGCGGTAAGGGATCACACCCTCCTGGACCAGACCATAACACAACAGTTTTGTAAATATTTATATTGTTTTCTACAAACAATTTATAAGTATTCATTAATTCAAATAAATTAAGTGGGCATCAAAAAGGATATAGCGATCGTCTTTTTTAGCCGCCTTTGCGCGCATTCCTTGGAGGTTAACGTTTTGATTGAAGTAGAACGTTTTTACTTTAAATGATGTGCACGGATAAAATTAAAAAAATGTATATATATTTCATGCCAACTTTCATACTTAAATAATTGTTTATTTATTGTTTACAAAAGTGTTTATTACCGAACACTTTTGTTTTAATAAGGGTTAAGGATTTCAACCTTTCTCAATACATCTAAGCCAGACACAAACCTTTATCTGTCCATCCAGCTGTCTGAGATGCAGTAACCAGTCGGGCTCTATAAATGACTCCTGCTCGGGCCTCTCCTTCAGCTGAGGGTCAAAGAACCTCAACCTCACAGACATCTGAAATCAGATCACAACATGAACAATCAGACATCACAGTACTGCGAACTCAAGACGGAGACTGACGTGCTGTTTTGAACACTTATACCTGAATGAGCTGACTGGTGAACACAGGTGAGCAGTACTCGGGTAGGGTCAGGAGAGTGCGGGAGATGACCTCGCAGTAAAGGAAAGCCTGCGCGCAAAGTCCCAGCTCCGCCAGCCGACACGCGTAGATGAATTTGAACACTGTAGGGGCCAAATGGTAAAAATCATGACGTCTCTGGTTCTGCGTAGCCTGACCTCTGATGTTGGTGAACGTTTCTGTCTCACCTGGAAGTTGGGAGTGAGAGAGGCTGAGAGCCGAGGGACTGAGCGTACTCGTACGATTCTGTGCGCTGGATTGCCTCCGTTGAGCAGAACTTCAAAAACGGCAAACTAGGAAAGTGTGAGCGAGAGAATATATGACTTCACATAAACATAGCATTGCTTAGTTTTAAGTGCTTAGCAAGCTTGTTTTCAAGCATGTACATGTCTTTGATCAACTGTTTGTTTTGTTCACACCTGTGGTTGGAGCTGATGAGGACCATCTTCGTGCTTTTCTTGGTGAATACACCAAAACCACCTGAGCCATTAGGTAACAGAAATGTGCCGCGTCCACCAGACCTTTAGACGCTGTAAAAGAACATTCGCAACAGGTGTAAAATATACATTTACCGCACGACACAATTTGTGTTCATGTACGTTAACGTACCTAATGTGCCCCCATTGTTGAAATGGTGCGTGTGTCGAGATCCAGAGGTGTGTGAGGTTGGACAGAATCATGGCCAGATGGGGGCGCCAATCACCCCATTTCTCATCACCACAACACTACAAGAGGAACAGACACCCTAAGTACTGTATAAAATACTACTAACCTATTAACAAACACATATTTGTCTTTCTTACAGTAGCAGCGGCCGGCATTCGTCCCGACATGAGCTGGTAAACCGTCTGTAAGGGGTCATTTATTGGCAGGCTGTTGCAAACCTGAAAGACAATTTGAAAACAGAACTTAAGCTTCATTTGTGGATTGAAAGGAACATGGATCTTCCACCAGTGGTCGTAAGAATGCACAGTTTACCTGGTCATGACACGCGCATGGGTTCTGTTGTCCATCTTGCTGGCCAATAGCAGTGCGTGACCCCACAGGCCATTTTTCATGGCAGCCTCCAAAGCGTCCTACGACGATAAAAACAGTTTTCAGTTTTCCCAACAGATACACATTTAGACATGAGAATAGTGCTCTACTACAAAAGCTGACATATTAGTGCTCATATTTGAAAGGGTGTGTGTTGACATGCCTTCTTGCGGCCGAATAGCAAAAGTTCTCTGAAGCGCTCCGTTTCCTTGCCAATATTCTCAGGTACGCCCATGAAAGTGTCTGATAGGAGAGATATTGGCCCTGCCTCCTCTTCCTCTGCATGCTCTATGGCCTCATTGTTGAAGTCGATGAGATTCGCCTCATTGGGGGATTTCCCCGGCAACCAGACAGAGCGATGCTCCTTTAGCAACAGGTCAGCGATATCCGTGCCCACTACTGTCTAAAACAGAGACATAACATACATTTAACTAGACATACTATACAACCGGGAGGTGAGGCTGAGAAAGCTCTTGATATACGTTTAACCAACAAAAGATCTCTCCAGAATAAGAAATTATAAAATTGCAGAAATGCGCTTGTGCCATTACACACTCACCCCATTCTGTCTACATAGGAGCACAATGAACTCCCAGATGAGGTAGGCGGAGTCTTTGTCGATGAGGTCATCATTTCGTAAACACTCTTGGGCCTTGTTCTGAGCAAACTTTATAACATCCACCTTGTGTGTGTCCTCCCTGTGTACATTATTACACTTTAAAAACACAGTACAGCCGACATACCAGTTAGAGGTCACGTGTTCAACAAATGCCAGAGATTTCTACACTTGTGAAAATATCAAGTCTTCTTTTGCGAGAAAATGATTACTCTTACTTGGCAAGTGGGCCAGGGAAGGAACGGATCTCAGACTGCTCAGGAGAGTCCTGCAGAATAGTCTGGAACGACATCACAACCGAGAATGAATTAACTGACCCCTCACAACAGGGTAAATGAAAGAAATATTTATAAACCCATCACAAAAAAACGTGCTTCAGTAAAAATAATTCAACTGGAAAGGAAAATGAAGTCTATAAATGCTTTTAACAATGTTTTTATGCTTTATTTATAATTTTTTTTACCTCTATGTTGTGGATCTCCACAAGTGTTGGTGACCAGCGGAAGGCAGGTTCGGTTGAACAAGGATGAGCTGACCAGCCGGACCGAACCGGGCACAGCGATGAGGAATACAGAACTTTTCAGGTGTCAATGGCCTTGGAGGTGCTGAGAGAGACATAGAATAAGGGACAATGAATATAAAGAATTGAAGGGATCGTCTCCATCGACCTAATGTCATTCTAAACCTGTTTGAAATCATTTTCGGACAAATTCACAGCTTTGGTGTGTTTTTGTGTAATATTTACGCTGCTCAGGGGCATTCCAGGTGCCGTCAGCTGGATTATAAGGAATCTGACTGCAATTTGTGGCTTCTGAAGGGTCGGGATACTGGCTGTAGGTGTAATCGACTGGAAGAGTCGTTCCTGTGGCGTCATAGGCTGCGCTGACCAGGTCTGTCTGACTCCTGTACACCTGACTCTGCAAGACGAGCCGAGCCGAGCACAAGATGTCACACACAGTACCATCACACATGCACAATAATCTCTTACACACATGTACACACCTGCTGTGTGAGCGTGAACTGAAGCTACTGCGTCGACTGTGTGATGAATGCACACTGTGTGCTGACTGCTCGCTGTGCACCGAAGCTCGGTCAAAGTCGTCAGGGTACTGTTCACGCCGGCGGTAGTCGTCATCGAAGCTGTTGTCGTAACCGGGATAGTACCGCCACGGATCGTCGAACCCCTCTCTACCCCTTGAAACAGAAACAAAAGGTTAGGGAAGTGGGGCGCTAAGGAATGTATACAAACATGTCTGTTGTGTGTACCTGTTTGAATATTGTTGGTTGTAATAAGCCTCTCCTCTTCTGTATGCATCCATGTCATAGTTGTACCAACCATATGTCTGGTCATAGTATGCTTTGTAGCGCGGATCATACGCAGCGTTTGGATCATACCACCTACTCCTGTCTGAACACACACGCGTGCGTTAACAGAAAGCCAAAACATCAAGTTCAAAACATAAAAAGACTTAACCAACAATTCGGGCGGAAACCTTGTATGTCCATATTTTGTCATTTTTAATATTCAAAAATCGTTACTATTGGTCACCCCCTACATCGGTTTGTGGGTTTCGCAAGTACATGACTCATTAAATAAAATAAATTAAAACACAATTTCAAACAAGAGTGTTCTCCACTTCCTGAAAAGCAGATGTTTTGGACATACAAGGTCCTTACCTCCATAGGCATCATATTGTCTCTTATAGTAGTTTGCATAGTATTCATCTTGGGCACTACGGTTGGATCTAGAATAGTCTTCTGGATACCCTGCCTAATAAGGAATTTTTTAAAGAGATACATTGTTATAATTCAATGACAAGGGCACTTTGACACTACAAAAAATGGTTTATCTAAATCTTTGTTTCGGACCAAGCAATAAAAGCAAGGCCAAAGAGTCACCTGGAGTTGGGTCTGTCTGAGTACTGGCTAGTTCTGGAACTTGGTCTCTCTGGTTGACGCTCAGCTTCTCTGTAAGTGGAATTCTGACCATCATACTGGCCATACCGAGGATCTGCTCTACGATAGAAATCGACCTGCTGATTTTAAACAGTAAGAACAAATTATAAGAACCAAATCAAGACCCGTTAACAGAAACATGTCATGCACTTAAATCATTCAGAATTTGACTGATTAGACTTAATAAGAAGAAATGGATTACTGCACCTGGTGGTAGCTCTGAGCTCTCGGGTCCACTGGGTATTGGGGTGGATAGGGTAACCTCCCATCCTGGTACTCCGGATAAGCCCCTGGGTAATACCCAGCATAGCCGGGACCTGTAGGGATCGCGGTTGGAGCACCGTAACCAGGCTGACCGCTCAGAACAGAAGGAGGTCTTTGGGGTTTTGGGACGGCTGGGGTGCAGAGCTTCCAGACTGGGGTGGGTAAAAAGAGGGTGGAACAGATCCAGGTCCAGCAGGCGGAGCTCCTGGATGAGTGGGCGGGACCTGCGGAGGAGGTTGGAACTGAGCTGGGTGGGAATAGCGAGCAGGTTCGTTGTTGACTTGGTTGCTTGAGGGTCTAGGAGGGTTTGAGGTCTGTTGAAGGGCTGAGCCTCGCTGTCGGGCTGCCCACCCTGCTGCGTATCTTTGGTGACCTGCAGGTAAAAGCCAGGCGTGTTATTTACCAAGGTTGGTGGCTGGGCTGACTGCGACACGGCCGGGCCCGTTACCTGATTTATGGACTGTGGCTGATGCATAGAAAAATCAAGAAGTTCATAATTTGAAAATGTATTATGATTACTGGCAGCAGATGAAGGCAGAGCTTGAGAAATGGAAGGCGGAAGAGATTGGCTATCACCTTAACAGCCTGGGCTCTTGAGAGAGCAGGTTGGGCTGCTTGAATAGAGGCCGGAGGATCTTTGGCCTCTCGTGCTAAATTTAAGACGCCTTGAGTGGAAGGAGGATTAAGAGGTTGAGAGAAAAAGAGGCTGCAGCTGATTTGCAGGAGAACTCTGGGGCATTTGATTTGTCAGAGAAGGTGGTATGTGGACCGGTGTAACTGTCTTGAAGAATTATCTGATTGGATGGTTGCAAAAGATTTTGAGAGGTAACCAAACTGTAATTAGAAGAGGGTGCGGCAATCAATACGGGCTGGTTTAGGGACTCCACAGGGGGGTGGCCACGAGCAAAGCAAAGAGGCGTATCCTAAACCTGCCTGAGAGTCTGGTGGGTTCTCCAAGTTTTCCGAGGGAAGCTGTGGGTTTGGTTTAGCTGGATGCAAATCAAGAGGGCCATCCTCTGGGGGTGGATGACTTCTTCAGGATGCGCTGGGACGAATGTTGCAGCGAGTAAGGGCGCTGCAGGGGCTAACAGGATGTTAGCACCAAGAGTGGCAGGGTCATTTTGAGCCCAAAGTGTAGTAGCGGGGCTCTCACTGGGGCGCCGTGCTCCCTGAGCTCGAGATGAGGGTCGTCGCTCTGGTAAGTAAATAGTCTCCAAGTTGTCTGGTGGTTGTTCCAGGTTGCCATGCTGCACATCACGTCCACCCTTTTCCACAACCATACGGGCACGATCCACCTCAGCGGGTCGAACGCTACGCCCTGCGAGCGAACGGGCTCGAAAGAGGAGTTGGCACTTGCCTGGAACACACCCACTGGTTTAGGAGGGCTAGGAGTTGGGAAAGTAGGACTTGTCTCTACAGCTGGGTTAGAGTCTATCTGTTCAAAGTAGCCACCGGTGGAGGGGTGCAAGGGAGGGTGTTCTGATGGCCGGGGACTCTCCTGTTGTATAAACGTTCCCATAGACCTTGGTGTCGCCGAGGGGCATGGCCGCCGCTGTGAGGACCGTGTCCACTGCTGTGACTGACATTGCTGTAGCTGGATGAAACGCTTGCAGAGCGGGCAAGACGAGGAGCAGTGTCAGGTGTCTCGAGGTTGGGCCCCACCTCAAAGGCGTGGCTTGGTGGTGGTTCACTAGGCAGCACTTCTTGGTTCGGTACACATTCAAGGTTCTCCACTGAATCACAAGGCCCTGCCCAGCTCGGATGTTACCACTGTCATTTAGGTACGGACCAGACAACTCAGTCATTGAATGAAGAGGGTGAGAAACTCCATTTACACGGCCCTCCCCTGACAAAGTCTCCACATTTTCTACATCGTTCTCGAAAAAGAACATCGAAAGGGTTCCGGGATCACTGGGGGCTTCAGGGTGAGGCACAGGGCTGGCATGTTGAGGTGGATTCTGATTGAACCACGGCTCCAAGGGTGCTGCTGACTGGCTGAAATAAACTGGGCTGGGTAGTGGGAGTTCTGTTGACCATTCGGCCCGTCATATTTGTGGGAGCTGGCAGACCTTGATTTTGGGATTGGGAAAAAGGTGGGGGTAAGTGTGGAGAGGGGGCAGGGGTGGGGCATGAGAATGGAAAGGCTGATGGATGGCAGATCATGGTAGGCTGAAAGTAGTTTTGAACTGAAGGTGGGCGGCTACTGTGATCGGGTACCCAGTGGGAATGAACAGGCGGGGGCTGGGACTGAAATTGAGTTGGTGTTTGAACTGGGGGTGTTGGGGCAGTGGAAGCAGGATGTGATGGGTTTAAAATGTAAGTGAGGGGCTGGGTAGGCAACTGTGCAATGTAGGGCATAGGTTCTTGGGAATAAAAGTATCCTGGTTCTGTAGAGGGAGGGTGGAACTCTGTGCAGGTCCTGGGGGTATAGGTTGGGGGGTAAAAATTCTTGGTGGGGGCCAGGTGAGGCTGCTTGTGCTCCTTGTGGTGGTGCAATCGAGTTGAACCCAGCCACTGGCGTTCCTTGCATAGGAAGCGGGTTGCTGTTTGTGGGTGGACTCTGACTGCCACCAGGCATGGGAGACTGACCGAAGGCAAAAGGATCAGTCATTGGCTGGGTGGGTGGGATAGCGCTTGTCATAGCAGCTGCACCCCCGTGCTTGTGGGGTCTATTTCTTCTGAAGGCATTGGTCCGCTGGAGGGGGGTGGAGGTCCAACAGCTCCAGACGGGGCTGTCCGAGGAGGAGGTTGCATCTTCGCTGACTCTCACAGAAATTCAGGGCTTTCACAATTATTGGAGATCTCCTTAAAAAGATGAAAAACATAGATTAAGGTTAATTCTATTTACTGTTCGATACTCAACAGTTACATTCAACAACACTTATTTTTCGACAGAACTAATACAATATTTGACAGCAACAGGTCAGAATATATCTGTATAGGCCTTTAAGATATTCTGAAATAAAGTCAAATGATGGATAATAGATTAAACAATAGATGGGAAACTCTGGGACATTTCGTGCACCCCACAATTGATATATTTTGTCTATATTTGTGACGGCCTGTAACACATGCACTTCCTTTTGTTAAAATGAAAATTTTGAAATCACAGTTCACAACATTGTCCATTTTGTAAAGCAAAGCACAATTATGTTCCTTAAAATGGCAACGGGGCATCCATTTAAATTTACATTTATGCATTTGGCAGACGCTTTTATCCAAAGCGACTTACATTGCTTATCCTATACATTTTACATATGTATTTGCAATCCCTGGGATTGAACACACAAACTTGTGTTGTTAACGCAATGCTCTTACCACTGAGCTACAGGAAAGCATCCCTCTAAAAGCACACCAAAACGGACTACCTGTCACCAATACAAACAAACGAGATGAGTCTGTATTTTGGGGCTTACTCTTCTGAATGAGGGCTATTATCTCAACAAAACAAGGTCCTATACGAATGCTCTCAACCTCACCATATAGAAGCAGTTTTAAAAGAAAATAAGTTCCCTTCGATAGCCCTAACAGTAGACTGCACTCCTTAAAACAATTTGCACACAAACAGCACCAATTTATCACATTATCAAACACTCATAAGGTCTATGTGGACAGCAGGACAGCAGCAGCTACTATCTTGGCATATGAGGGGTCAACGTAATCTGTAAAACGATATTAAGCACATTGCAGCCGGGGTGGGTGTAAGAGAGAAATGTCCTTTTAATTACACTGACTTTGAAACCTGTCTGTCTTTTACACTAAGCAGGGGGACTTACTCCTGCAGGTGTTACAGCTTAATCACAACACCAGCAGGTTAGGGATACAGTTTTGTTTATGAAAATACCATGTATTCTTATTGTATGACACATGTCATAGAGCCTGTGATGCAGGGCTTTAGTGGCTGTAAAAAAACATAATTTATTTGGTCCCGTAAAAAGATGTGACTCCTTGACTATGTTACTTATACAAAAATAGAATCACTTCTCCAAACAATTTCAAAATTTCAAGTGTGCGGAGAGCGGTTATCAAAGCCCCTGTTAGGTTTGCGTTGTAAACATTGAAACTAGGATTAGTGCCAAAGACAATAAGCTTACTTAACAATATTTGGTCACTTATTTAGGTAATTTAGTAGTATAAGGTTCATTGTAATATACAAGATCTAAGTACTAATAGATTTCATTGTCAATGTGATAACAACAGATATTATAGACTAATTAGATATTATTCATAATGGAACCTTTAGATCAATGTATAAAAATTTTAACATATGTTTTTTATTGTAAGTGTAAAAATGTGGTTTTTTTTTGCACAATGTTTTTGTCATTAATGTGTTTGCAAAAGTTTTACAGGAAAACAACCCAAGCAGAAAAATATGATTATTTGGATGAGACCATCATTTCTGAGTACTAAATCATGGTTACTACAGATAAATTATAGTTCATTTTGAAATTTAAGAAAGCAATTGGCACAATATACATAGAGCTTTGACAATAAATTCTGTGCTAATCTGTGTATCTTTCTTTGGACACTGATCTTAGACCTCGAATTTGCTGATGCATCATTTATATCTCAGTAATTTATACTCTTATTTCGATTATAATAATGACTTCATCGTTGTGTCCAACTGTAGCCTAGTGTCTCCCCTTTGCAGACACAAATCAAACCAGTCCATCTGTTATTGAAAATCTGTACTTGATTGGATTATATCCGGTCCAAAGGCGGACACTCATAGCGCCTCTTACTGGACTGCCACGCAATTCTTTCATCTGATGTCACGTCTGCTCTTTAATTCCTGTTTGTTTAACACTATCGGTAAACATTATACTCCATAGAACACTCGTGTATGAAAACACGCAACAACACTGACATTAAGTTAATGCTGATTGACAAAGGTGCATAAAAACCAGAGGACAAAACTGTCAAACAAAACACCAGATGAACTTGCATCAGTGCAAACCACACAGACAAGAGGCAAAAATCAACTATACCTTCAAATTAAGAGCTTTTAATCACAATTTATCTGCACGTACAACTATACATCTAGGAGGCGACACGTGGCAATGTCATAAGCATGAAACATTAGAGAATAACTTGTATATGAATGTAAATATAGGACGAGAAGTATTACATATGACAGCTGACTGGGCCATTAGCCGTTAGCATGCTAACCATCACAGTTAATCCCCCGAAAAAGAGATCCCTCAGAGCAAAATATACAGAGCACTGAAAACTCTTACCCTTATCTCCCGAACGAGGTATGCCGACACTAACAAAACTCAATACGAGCACGTCTAGGCTTGAGTTTTCAGAAAAATGCAGGACGACGCGACTGACACTCGTCCGCCATGTTGGCCGATCGCGTCCTGCTTGACGACGTGTACATGTGACGACATGGCTGGCTCTAGATTAGCCCCGCCCCGGAATGTCATAAAATGAATATATATTACATAATCGTCAGGGGTTTCTTGGGGTCGGTTGTAAAAATTTTGATAAGTAATATTTACATAACATTACGCCGTTACATTTGCTGCATTTATAAGTTACAACTGCATTAAGTCTAGACTGGCCTGCAATTACATGCGCCCCTGCTGACTCAAGGATGTTATTTATTTGGTCCAAGCTTTTGTACATAGATCTCTAGAATTTAACTGAAAAATTAATTATTTATACAACTCCTTTTAAAATGCTAAGTTAGTTCATTACTTTCTTGAACCATAATGCTGTTGAGGTCAAACGTAGCCTTAGACGTACTGAAAACCTTGGCTATACTGATCTACAATGTCCAAACAGTGCCCATAAAGACATTACATCTTATGTACCGGAGAACTGTCTAAATTAAACATTTCACCCAAAAGGGACATTTCACCCCAAAAAAACTTGATAGATTGAATAATTAGGAAACGCCCAAGTTGTCCCAAACATGTTGTTATTCTGTTCAAGTTGTCCTACACCTATAGAAATATGTTTTTTCTGTGGAAGATTTCTTGAAGAATGTGGAGAAACAAACTGTTCTGGGTCAGTCAATAGTGTCAATAGTGAATAGTGCCCCAGAACCGTTCCAAATTAAAGTTTAATAAATGATGACATCATTTCTTTTTTGGGTGAACTATCCCATTACATTCATTCTCTGAAATACAAATCATACATTACAAAGTAAAATCTCAATAAAGTTTTTTTATTTTTGCAATTATCTTAATAGGTATGTTTATAAAATGTATAAAACTAACAGAGGGCAAAGCAAACTAAAATTGTACAATCTAAAATTGTACAAACAAGACAAACACAAGGAAACAAATACATAATTCTAAATCTATAATAAATAGTGAAACACCAATGCAGGATTCTCTAAAAGGTTTTGCTACTTTTGCATAAAGAAACACTCTTTGATTCTAGAGGTTTCTGACATGACAGCACACACACATACACACATGTGGTCTGAGAATGTCTGTTCTTTTTGGTCCAGTGACAATAAGCCGCTATTGGATCGTTCTTCATACTGGGCATAATATTTATACAGAGACCCAGTATTTACAGTAGTGTGAACTTTAGATTTGAATGAACTCTAACTACTGTGTTTTTATCGCTACATTGTATTTGAAATAATAAGAAAATGTAAATAAGAGTGCATATTGTTCTGCATGTATGTACATGTGTGTGTGTGTACAAGCGATTAGTCTATATCCAGATCACTGTCGGAGTCGTTGGTGACAGCTGCATTTCGAATAGATGAGTGTTTGTTTGGCTGTGTGAATTTCTCCGGCAGCAGGCCGAACTCTTGCAGGAGCGCTTCGACGTCTGTGGCATAAAAATCATCTCCGAGCTGATCGGACACGCGTACCAGATCCCCACCAGCTCTCCCCCTCGATACAGCAACAGGGCCGGCAAAGCCGAAGTGCGGAAGAGAGCGCTCGTACCCACTGCCGAACCACTCACCTTACAAAACTTCACCTGCCGGTCACAGAGAAGAACGGAGACATTAGTAACTGATTTTTATTAGTTAACACGATGATTTTTCAATGACCTTTGATTAGTTACCATCGGGTACTGCAGTGCCAGGCACAGCAGACTGCCCTCCATGGCCTGGCAGGCGGGCACCTCCGGCTCGTAGATGTGGACCAGGACCAGCGTGTTTTTTCCCTCTTCGTCAATGGCACGCAAGAACTCCTCCCCCGAGGGGATGTCAATCACCTTTTCAAATCGCTGCCCCCCGCACAGCTGTCGCCTCATTTCCTCCATGCGTTGCAGGCGGTACTGTTGCAGGAAGGATTCATCATCATCATCATCTTCCTCATCTTCATCCACACGAAGCGTCATCTGACAGACGAAGAAAGAAAGATGGAAATGTGGTATAAAAGTATATACCCGTTTAACTGTGCCATTCATACTCCTGTAGATGAATACAGAGCGATATAAGATTCTGCTCATGTGCATGTTATTTTTTCTCACCTTTCCTGCAATCTTATCTTGCAGTTTTTTCTGTTTCTCTCTTTCGGCCTCCTCGTCCAAATGCGACTTGCATGTCATGCTGAGTTTCTTGACGAGTCGCTCCATCTCTTTCTGCTGCTCCATGCGCTGCTCATTCTCCAGCTGCTTAAATTTACGCCAATCATTAATAACACCCTTCGGACCTGCAGGAGAAGCACACAAACAGATCTCAGATCAGTCTCACACGTGTGGTTGATCTCATGGACAGACACCATATTTAATCCGATGACGTCTGAGTGGTAGTAAGGTATTTGTCTGTTAAGCTTTGCTTTTATCGTTTGGGATGCAGTAATTTAAATTAATCGACCTTTCGAAGCATCAATAAAGCTTAGACATCTGACCTTATGTACAAATGAATTAACATAGAATGCCACCAAATGACCTTATTTGATGAAGAAATTCAGACTAGATTACCTCATTTATATCATAACCTATATAAAACAACACATACAATTGAAAATGTCTGCTAAGAGGCTTAAGTGGGGGATGCAGTGTTCCCATGGCAACCGTACCAGTATTGACAGAACTGCCATCTGCACTGTAATCAATTTCTACATCCAACACTTCCTGGTCACGGATGGTTTTGGAAGCGTTCTCCTCTTCCTCGTGGTCGCTCTCTTCATCCTCACTGCTACTATAGTAATACTGCAGCTTCTCCCCTAGGATCTTATCATCCAGCGTGGTCATGACTGCAAACTGAGACAAGGATGTGAGAAAAACAGTTAGTCCAACAATAACCGGTATCACACAATCACATCGAGATGTGAGAAAACCACAACTTTCACATCAAGTTAGGCATCACGCAACAAAGCCAGTGGTTCAGTTTTAGGATGGATGCTTAACCTAATAGAAGCATTCAAATCAAGCCGAATTCATCTGCTTCTAACAGGTAACCTATCTCCAGACAGGACATTTATTCCAGAATTTTTAAACGAAAAATATCTCGTCAAACAAAACAGCATAAAGATCCAATATAACATCATATTCTTGACGATTCACTCAAAAGGGACGCAGCTAAGGGATTAACTAGCCAGTGATACATTAACGTAACTTGGGAAATGGGAACCAGGTCATATTTAATAATTTAACAACCTAAATAAAATAAATTCTCAATAGTTTCCAGTTATAGCGCGTCTCATTAGCCATAGGTATTACTACACTACAGTAAACATTTGTGATTATAAAGGTTGTTTACTAGCATGATAGCCTAGCCTGCAACCTTGCTAGTCCAATATCGAAAACAAAAATCATACGAGAACAAAACAGAGTGCAAATGCTTGTTTATTAACCACACAAATAAGCTTAATGATAATATCAGTATTTGTTTTCTGAAAAATCGATTGAATCTTACCAATATTAGATTTCTTTAGAGCAAAGCTGAGCGCTGCCACTGCCGCTTCTGAAGAGCTACTTCCGTGCGGTGCAGGTCTTCCCTAAGCAGCACACAAGGTGACCAATCACCGCGCGAAACAGAGTTACTGACATTGAACTAGGCCAATGAGCGCGTGACTTGGTTGAAAGAGGGCGTTTCGGATATCTCATAGGTTTAGCAGTATGGAAAATGGATGGATGGATGGACAGAGATGTCTCGGGTTTTCAAACGTACTGTAATTTACCACCACAATTCAATTTCACTATATAATGAAGTACCCGTTTTAAATTATTCTTAATTATTTTAAAGCAATTATACTGTATGTAAAATAACTAGAGTTGACAAAATTAACCAGGTTTAACCGCTCTAGTAACCGTTTTTTATTACTGGTATAGTAGTATTTTAGTATTTAAGATTGTTTATGTAATATATTTTAAAATTAAATAAAAATTGGTGATATAAATGGAAACAATCCGTCAAAAACATTTTTTTTGTACAAAGTAAAAACTGGTTGAAATTTCTTTGGTCAGGGGAAGTCCTAATTGTAATAAAATTACCTTTACAACATTTACTATGTGGTCTTTTTTAACCTCAACTAGAAATATGTTAAAACTAATATCAGTCAAAGTAAATAAAAAACAGTGTATATGCCATGGTATATTCAATGCACTATATTAGCTCGGTGCCACTTTTATTGTTTCCACTAAACATTAAACATATTCTTGAAGATTTCCATAGGTCTTGTTTCAGACCTCTTGTCCTAGGACTCGAACATGACTCGGACTCGACCCTCACTGGACTCGGTCTTGACTCGAACTCAAATGAGCTGGTCTCGACTACAACACTGGTTATTCATTCTTGTCTTGACCCAAGATGCATCTGCAAGTCTCCATCGTTCTTTGTGTTCTTTTCAACGGAGGTAAAAAAGACACTCACAGAATTTTAAGGGTTATTTGGTAAATATATGGAGTTTGTAGATTCTCTCTCTCTCTCTCTCTCTCTCTCTCTCTCTCTCTCTCTCTCTCTCTCTCTCTCTCTCTCTCTCTCTCTCTCTCTCTCATCAAAGGATGTCCAGTGGAATGTAAAGGACTATATCAATGAGCAAAGGACAAGTGCTGAGCAGTGACCCATACAAATCTACAAATCATAATTTGAGTCTTAAGGCGGTGAGTAATATGATTAATATTAAAATACATCACATGCCATGTTGTATTTGGTGCACAGATAAATGCCCTCCACCTTGAAATATCATGATGCCTGTGTAAAACCACTGCCTCTTCTTATTAGAGAGAAGCAGTTTCCTCCTTCTGTCTTCTCTGCTCATCTACTTTGTGTTTCAAAAAAGATCACTGCATCATGGGTTAAATTACAGCACAAAGGTTTACTTAATATCATTCTTGAAAGCTTATCTTTGATATCAGAAAAAAATATGTACATCAATTACAAAAAAAACAATATTTCAAAAAAGAAGAATGTTACAATAATAATAATAATTCAGCTGCCGAACATCATTATGGCTTTATGTTTATATGGTGATGTTGCCGTATGTTCATATCAGGCATGTCAACGCTGCAAGTGCTTGTTTGACTTGCCAAGTTAACTAAAGTTGTTACTTTTTGTACAGCTCAAAAAAACATGAAGTTTGTATGATAGTCTTACAACAACAGCCAGCAGATGGAAGCAGATAGTCTTTTGTGTATTTCAAAACAAGCCCATTCTATAAGTGGCCATGAAGGCGAACGACAACATGAATTGATCACTGTGAAAAAATCTCTTTACCTATATCAGGAAATGAAAAGATAAGAGCGAACAAAGAACTTTTAACATACAAAAAACAGCACGAAAACACCTTACACTTTATTGAGAGTGCTTCATATGGAAAATAAAAAGTGAAGGTGCTCTATGGGCTCATAAAGTCCATCTGCAATAAACTAAAGTGTCATCGAAAAGCCTTCATAATCTCATGGCTGCATACAAAAAAACAATGTGCTCCATACTGAAAAAACAACATACACTAAAATTTACCAGAACCATTAATTTACACGTCCAAAAGGTCCCTCTTTGGTTAAATGTTTGTTTTCCATTTCCTTTCCTAGTAATATTAACATAATAAATGCCCTGTATTTTAGGAATAGATGGATTACAGTTACGCCTTATTTTGAATTGTTTAGCCATGTGATGTACATTACCGTTCATTATTTGTGTTAAGCCAATATGTCAACTATTCATGTTTATTTCTACCAATAGAAAACCCTACATATAAGAAATAAACTAATTTAATGTTTAATCCAATAAGAAAAGTTGATAATTGTACAACATTTGAATAGTGATTGCAGTGATTACATTTAAGACATTTTCCCTAACCACTGGCTCGGGTGTAAAGATGGTAAATATATATTGTCACTTAAGGTATAACTTTTTAAAAGCTATTGTTTTACAAATATATAAAAAAGCTCCTAGATTCAAATTCAGCAAAACTCAAATACTTAAACAAATTTGTTATATTGTAAAAAAAAATATTATTGTTACAAAACATGAATAATTTCACAGCAAATACTGAATAATAAATAAGATTAAGTTCAGTTAAAGCATGGAAGCATTTCTGACAGGGAACAGGTGAATCGAGGATTAATATAAAAACAAATTTGTGGCTAAAAAGAGTTTTATTAAAAAAAATCTTCACATTTGTGCCTACTATTTCAAATCCTAACTTTGTTAAATACATTACAAGTTCTTCAATAATAGACTTTGAGGTTCCGTGAATTTTTTAACGTGTCCTTGCGAAAAGACACGTTTGATATAATAACACAACCATAATGCATGCAGAAAGTGTTTTGGTTGCATCAAAACACTCTGAAAGAGAGATAAAGGAACTCATGTATTACAGCTGTAACATTACAAGTGTGTTAAAACACAAACACCTTTTTCAAGGAGCAGCAGAGTTTTGTGCCCTCCCCTTTCTGAACAATTACAGTATAAAGAGACACTGAAACACTCAAACCAGATCATTCCTCTCCTGACCGAACATGGATCTGCGCATCACCATTGCACTTCTCTTCATACTCATCGCTGGAGGTAAAACAAAACTCAACATGCATCAATATGTCTTATTTTATTTACATGAAGAAACTACTAAAACTCTCTTCTTTACTTTTCTTGTGTTCAAGGATACTCTCTCCAGTGTTATGTGTGCACGTCTGTTCTGAGTAGTCCTTGTAATAACACAGAGACATGTCCTGCTGGAGTGACCCAATGTTCATCTATAACATTGACAAGTCTTGTTGGTAATTCTGGTTTGATTGTGGAAATTTACCGTAATAATGTACTGACTGTTAAATGGAGAGGAAATGTGAAATGAAATATGAATTGGCTTGCAAACTTTTTATATATCAAAAGGTTGCAAGCCATACAATTTTATAGAAATGGGGTTAATGTTATATGAAATGTTAACATAACTGTTTCGTATTTCATGGAAGTTTGTTTAAAAGTTTTTTTATAAAAATGTCTTGAACGTGCTTTGTAAGCAAAAGACTTCACGTGGGCACCATGTTGGAGTCTATGGGGATAGGACTTTTTTCCTCATATAAAGTATTTTATGTTATTCCAGGTTCTCTATCTACAACTAAAGCTTGTGCAGCCGCCTGTCAAGCCCTGACCGTAGATACTATTATAGGGTCAACTTCTACCAAGTGCTGTAATACAGACCTTTGCAATGGCGCAGGTATGTCCTTTGACCTCCCTACTTATTATATTAAAATCAATGAATATTTCCTGACACATTTCTATATGGCAACTGCAATTTTAATGTACAGATTTTTCTGTAACGGGTTAATGTAAACATTTGAACAGGATGATCCGTGTGACTTTTTCTGTCCACAAAATTACAATCCAGACTACATTTGCATGAATAATTAACACACTTTATGTGACCCTACATCACAATACCAGTCTTAGGTAGCAGGAGAACATTTGTAGTAAAAGCCAAAAATACACTGTATGGGTCAAAATTATCTACTTTTCTTTTATGCAAAAGTCATTAGGATATTAAGTAAAGATAGTGGTCCATGAAGATATTTTGTATATTTACTACTGTTATCACTACTTTCAGATGATGTAAAAATCTCAATTTCTAAAAAATCTGAAATTCTTATGTCACATTTGCTGACCCCAATGTATTTTGTGTGGTGAAGATGACTCCACTGTACAAATCTGTAAAATGTAACTCAATATTTACATTATTCTGATGTGGAAAAATTGTTCTATATGCATTAAGAATTTACATTTGTATGTCCTCCTGGTTTAATGTAGCCTATAATTGAAGTTCTGTATTTAACTTTTTTATTACAACGAAAACAGCAACAAATCATCAGAATCTTTAGACTTTTTTTCTATCTACAGCAAATATATTCGACAAATTTTCTTCTTCTGTTTACTTTGTGTTTTAATCAGATGGAGTCTATAAGGGCAGTTTTCTCCTCCTGCTGTGTCCACTGTTCTTCTACTCTCTGTTTCACTGAATTCAGCACAACTTCAGATTCTTCAAGAACACAAACAACAACAACAAAAAATTGAATGTGACCCAATTAACTAAATACATGACTAAATGAAGTTTGTTTGTTGCCTAACCTAACATTTAATAAAGGATATATCTAAAAATTGTGTTTGTGTGTCGAATATGAATAATTATGCATATTGGTCTCACGTAAGAATGTTTATATGTTTACATTGTCTGAATTAAAAAAATGACGGAAGGTACTCAAAGTTTTGAAGCTTACAGGTTATGTTTTCCCAAACCTTTATTTCTACAGACTCTGTATAATAATCCACAGCTTAAAGCAACTCTTTCCTTTCTCAAAAAACACTTGAACTTGTCCATAAACATATTTTAACTAAAAACAAATGTTAACCGCAGATGTAAAAGTTAACAAACAACAAACCATTGTTTTGGCCAGCATTAACAAATCATATAAATGTATTTAAATTAAGTATTTAGAAACTTTATTCACATTCATAAACAATTTTCTTGTATTGAGAACAGAGTTACAGTTTTTACAATTGCTATGAAATTTTTCAAATACTTTTAACACCGTTTGAACTCTTATGCAAATATATAAATCACAGCCGTAGTCTTTATTTATAGCTGCGGTCATTAACATGTAAATTGAGGGACAGATATGGGAATTGAGGGCACCCCTCCCTAATGTGAAATGCATATCCAACTATAATTTTTTATGTGTAAAGAAGCATTTACATTTTATTAAATAAATAGTGAATGGGATATTACAGTATAAAGACAACATATTGTTACCAAACTTACAAATATTGTTGGAGGTTTATAATCCTGAAAGGACATTTCAATATGTATTTGTACTGTTACAGTTTTTTTCAATTGCTATGACAATTTTAGCAATACTTTTAACAACTTTTCTAAACTCTTAACACAGTTATCACAACATCTGGCTGTGTATGCTATACAAATTACACATTTCTTGTTGCTTTAGCACAAAATCCATACATTTCACACAGATTTAAAATGCATTAACTTCTTTCAAACACAAGCTCAACCAAGACATAAACTATTTATTTTTACTGCCAAATTTACAAATGCTTTCACACTGTTAATCAGAACAGATAACGTGTTTTGTAATGTTGTCATAACTGTTTTTTTTCTGATGCTGTTTTTTTATATTTTGTATTTTGACATACACGGCAGGTTTAAAGTTTATTTTTGTTGTTTTGCAGGAATGTTCTGTTGCAAATAAATCCTTACTACAGCCATTTTGTCTCTTTTTTTATAACCCCTGCCGTATATTCGGACACTACCTTGAGAGTCTTTTTTTGTATTGAATTTCTGCAGCAAAATAATCAATGCATGCGTTTACTACTGTAAACCCAACAAAACAAATGTAGGCTTCAAAAAAAACTGCAGTGCAAAACACAATATGATCAATACAATATAATCTTTTAATGTTATATAATGTCTATTAGACAGTGCAAATATGACACCAATGCAGTTTCTGTAATTCCAACTGATGTTAGGTTTTTTTTTGACATTGTGCTATGATTGACAAAATGTATCTGTGGGTAAAGAACAGTGTTAGTGTTTTGGTTTTGTTTTTGTTTTACTGTATTGTTGTAATTTGAAAACTAGTGTTGGAGTTTAGTTTACAATATGTGATTTTTAACATGAAAGTTACAGTTTTTCCCATTGTGTTTTATTTGTGTTGCTGTGTTAAGAGATTAGAAAAGTTGTTAAAAGTATTGCAAAAATTGTCATAGCAATTGGAAAAAATGAAGGTCATCATGGGGTAACAGCAGGTTTTGTTTTCTCTGAAATTTAATAATCTTTTCAAGTTTAGTAAAATGCACACTTAAAATTCGAGCACACCATTTGAGGTGGATTAAATTTGTGAGATAACAGGATGCAAGTTGAATTTCTTGAATGTTTTAAAACACATGGACAAAAAACAACACTTTCACTCGGTTTCCTTCAGATGAAGTAGTAAAAATACTTTTAATGTCACAATTTTTTTAAAGCATAGTTTACCCAAATATAAATATTTTGTCATCCTTTATTCACCCTCATGTCATTCATGGAGGTTGAGCACCAGCAAAACCATAAACCGACTCCTATGGGTCCATTAAATCCTGGCACAGATGAAGCACAAACAATGCAGTACTTAACACTGTATTTATTAATTTATTGGCATTAACCCCTTGAGATAACACAGGGAGGGGTGGGGGCACAGTAAAAAATACACAAACCCGTTTGTTTTTTATACTATCAGTACATACTTCAGCCTTATTTCTCATCTGAAGGATTTTTCAGTAAATGATCTCATTTGGCACTAGACGGGCCTACTTTTAGTGTATAAATGTATACTGTTAAGTAGTGCTTGCATCGATTAAGTAAATGAATCTATTTTATCACACATTTTTTTCTGTGATCAATCATGATTAATCTCACATAACATCAATGTTTTAAAATATACTTTTACATTCTAATAATTTCACATTTAATTTTCAAACTAATGTACAAACAACAGATTTCTTTACCAGCATCATTTTATGAATGAAATTCAATATTATAACATTCGTTACTGATTAATTTTAACATTGAGTACAGCCATTCAAAAGTATAATTGACAGCTTTCATATCTAACAGGTATCAAGGAAGTATACAGAAATTGAATAGAAGTTTTCAAACACTTTACAGTCTTTAATGCTAAATTGTAAATTAAAAAACAGAAGAATTCTCATTAAAGTGAGAGGTTGCAGTGCAAACATAAAGCAGAGAGGCAGGATCTACATGCTGCTGATTGCTCCAAACATATAATATAATCCGTAAACATAAAACCAAGAAACAATGAACAGAACCTGGAGACCACACAACAACAAACAATAACCAACAAGAGACAATGACAAGTCAACCATAGGTAACAAGACACACTTAGAGACAAGTATAAGGCATAGAAACACCAAACAATCGTAAGAGTAATACTATTGTTAAATCAAAATTTTACTGAAGTTGATAGAGACATCAAGGGAGCTTAAGAGGTCGTGTGACATGCCCATGATGTCAATAAAACAAGTTCTGTCTTGGATTGCAACCTGTAATGGCAGCTTATCCTTCTCATGTTTCACTTTAAATATTTTTTTTTGTCAAATGAAAAACTATAATTAACATGACATGTGTATATATTTTTTAAATATATTTTTTAAAAAACATAGCATTGAAAAATATTTGGAATCAGATACAATGGTTTACTCAATCATTTCCTTCGTGTGAAATTATACAGGACTGGAAACACAAAAAAACATGAAATAATGTTAGGAAAAAAAGATGAAATATGTTAGAAAAACATAAAATAATGAAATGCAAACATAACATGTCTACACTTACTTTTGTCTAATTAAATAAGTGAAAATATTAACTATTTGCTAAGATCTTTGGTGCAATAAAGAAAGAACTTACATCATTGAAATGCAGTCTAAGCAATACAAAGTTTGTTTCTGTTGATAACCTCACAGAAAAAAAACACATACACAGATTTGTAATATGGCCCATCAAAAATATTGTAAACTTTTATTATGTAAGTGCTGGTCTTTTAGATCCATGGAACATTGCTGTTCTGTCCATTATTTACCCAGCATGGGTGAAAAACAGCCCAAAACTTGTTGGAGTTTAGAAAGTATCATTCCACATAAAATGTTTGTTTTCAATATTTTAGTATTGCTGTTTCTTGCTTCATTCTGTTACAAGAAAATGAGAAATAGGCCTATTATTCCTTGCTTGACTCTTAAATATGGTGTGTCTATCTAGATCTAAATTTTTACAGTTTTTCTCGATTGCTTTAACACATTTCTTAAATTTTATGCCTTGTATTCTCAAAACAGTAAACACAAATCCATAGCATCTCACGCAATTCCCCAAACATCATATTTTCAGGGCAAAATGAAGTTCTCTTCTCAAAACCATTCAAACTTGCTCAAAAACCAAACTCTTCCTGCAGACATGACACACAAATCGCTGTAAATAACCTACAACATAGTCTTAGAAACTGGTGAGATCAATTCAAAACACTGTTACTAATATCTCTTATTGGGATTCAAGAATAATTTGACAGTTTAGTGTTTATTAGGAATATACAACATAAAGAGTGCATATAGAGCAACATGCAAGAATGAGCTTTAGGAAAATATAATACATTACACTACTGTAAAGTAGATGAAGAGGATCTTACAAGACAATAAACGTTCAAAAACCAACTAACAATTTGAGCTGGTCATGCAACAAAATTCAGTATACAACGGTACAAATAACATTTTCATTCAGGCATTTAGCAGTGCTAAATTTTTCTGCAAAAATACTGAACTGTGAAAAAAAGGTGTACACGTGCTACAGTTTATTAGATACAGAATAGTGAAATGTTTCTCATATAAAGTGTGTACTGTTATTATACTGTATGTTTACTATAAGTAGAATTAACCCCAGTAGATGATGCACAATAACCAGTGCTCCTATTGATATTATCCTGAGATTCTGATGTGTGTGTCATCAGTTTTGCCAATAAATGTTTTTAATGATGGATAAATGTGTGCTATTAAAGTTTACATATTGACACTTCAGTTCATTGTATTGTGTATTTGTGTTTTCTGAATAACATTGTTAAACCTTCTCAAAATGAGACTGTTTGTGTGTGGGGTTTGTACAAGTTTGTGTAACGTTATTGTTCCGAGAATGTGTTTATAGTTGTCAGAAAATGGTGAATTGATTCAAGAATTGTGTGTTAGCAATTGAGACAAAAAACAGTAATAAGACGTAGTCTAACGTTTTGAAGATTAACCCACATGTGTCATTCTACTTTATACAAGGATTGATTCGTATAGGAATCGGATCATACGCGTCTACACATGTTCAAATGACCGTTTTAAGTCTTTCAAAACAACCACGCAGTAATTCAATGATGTAAATCAGCTCTGTGTTGTGCTGACACCTGGTGTTCACGGGCGGTATAACACTGCTTTCAGCACCCACAATCACGTGACGTGCCGTGAGTGCCTTCCAAACGGGATATATCGCCCTCTGCTGGCCACATTAGGAAAGGGACACATCAGAAATAAAACAACAGACCCCAAAACTTTAAGAACTATATTCCATTCTCAACAAGCGATGATGTTTGTTTAAGACATTGATTTTTATTATTACGTTAAATGCAACTCCTCCCCTAACTTTTTCTTTTCTTCTGTTGTTTAACAAACAAAAACGCAGCCATGGCAAGCAAGGATTGTGTGATTTTAAAGCGATTTCAACGTGTAATATTTCGTGTATGTATTACCCGTATTACACATACTTACAGACATGCTGTACCTTAAGTAGGCCAGTATCATGCTGGGTAACACTTTACATTAAGAAACCCTTTTAAAAGCATTTATAAATATGTTCATTAATTATAAATAATTCATCTACAAATGCATTATGAAGCAGTTATAAATAAAAAGGGAGATTCTAAAGGAAATACCTGCCAAACAGTGAGACATTTTTTACTTACACGTTATAAATGCTTAATAAATGTATTTATTCATTATTTATTTCATTCGAAAGTATATTCTATATTATCTTGATGTTCTTTGCAATATAGGCTGTCAAACTGGACACTGAAGGATGTTATGTTGTTTTCTTACCTGCTCACGATTTGGTATTTCGTTAGAATCCCCCTTTTTATTCATGCAGTTATAACTGCATAATAATGCATTTGTAAATGACTTATTAATCATAATGAACACATTATTACATGCTTCATAAAGGGTACCTTAATGTAGAGTGTAACCCAATGCTGTAACACATTGGAGGAAATTATTTGAAATGAAAAATAAGCAAATTTCTGATTAAAGAAATATAATTTGTATAATGAGTGGAAAGAAAATTTGTCTGTGGTCCAATAACTTCCTTTAAAACAGCATAAACCTCAAAAAGATTTACATGGCATGAAACTAAATGCATCAATAGTCATTTATAGGGTATGAATTTCCCTGTTCTGCTCTGATATGATTTGTTTGTCATTTGCTATTCAAAATGCAATGGGGAATGTGACAGGTTGCACAAGAATTAAACATGCAAATAAAGTCTTTGCGATACAGACTTTCAGCAAAGCTCTGTCAGGCACAATACAAGATTACAATTTCAAACAATCCAAATTATACATAAATGTGTTTTATGTGTAAAGTATTTACGTTCAAAAACAGTGTTTTTCAAAAAATCTTCACAACTACACCCCAGATTGATATAAATATAAACTTGTTGTAGAAAATAAATAAAAGCTTGATGCCAAAAAACATTTTTAAGTAGAATGTGCGCTCACGTATGTTAATATTGTTTGGATGCTTCATGTCATGATTCCACTATCATGTCATGTTTATTCTTGTCTTGCAGTGGAGTCATGGCATTTGTTCTTGTTTTTGTTCATAGTTTATCCTGCTTTGTTTTCCCCATCGTGGGTTTTGTTTTGTCCTATTTTGTCATATATTAAATATCTGTTTTACCCCATACTACCATCTCATCTTGTCTGCCTGCGATTGGGTTCTCCTGCCTTGTCTTTCCTTGCGATCCATGACAGCTTTGTAGACAATGTGTAGACAATTTTCAGTTTGAAGATGAGTGTTTTTAATGTATTCTTTGTAAAATGACAAGTGGGTAAATTTAAAGTGTATTCGCACTAAATTGATGTAAAGTAATAAATAGTGAAGTTGAGGCAACTCAAAATAATAAGGCAACCTATCACAAGCATCTTTTATGAGTTATATCAACCAACTTATTAGATCAACAACTCAAAAATCACAACATACTCGTACTTTATAAATTTCTTTTTTTGTTGGCTACTTTTGATAATTACAGTTTTTTTCAATTGTTAAGAAGCGTTTGCCAATTCTTAAAATACTTTTTCTAAACTCTTAACACAGCAACATACCTACATCACACAATTAGCCAAATAGTTAATTTTATGACCAAAACCACAGTGTGTTAAATAAATACAAACTCTACATTTCAAAACCCTTAAAAACTTTTTCAATATACACTAACTCTATCAAAACACTGCAAACCCGTTTCAAAATCGAATCATTCGGTCAAAACTTTAGCACTCGTTTTCTATCCAACATGAACACATAGTCAATCATACCGCAATGACTGTCAAAATACTAACAGTTGGTGGCATTACAAAAACTGCATTACTTGTCATGTTTCAGTTCTTTCTGTATAGAACATACAGTATGAAATCTTTTTTTTTTTCATTCATGCAGCTGTGTGTGTGTGTGTGTAAGAGAGAGAAATAATGGTGCATTAGATGTGTACAAAATAATATCTAAATGTGAAGGAGTCATCAATACTTTATAGAATGTCAACTGGAAAAAAAAGACAGTAAGCTACAGAATTGCTGCAGTGAAGACTTTATTAGCAATATGAAATTGCTGTCAGTGATCAAAACGAAACAAGGACAAACATACATGGCCTTTGATTTACGGTAAAGTGTGCAAAAATAGAACAAAAGGACAGAAAAAAGGCCCAGAAAAAAAAATCCTGTTCTAATCTATACGACCTTCAGCATTTGGCCACATGTTCTCATCTACATCACATCTTATGCTGTCTCTCGCTATACACCTTGGATAGAAATGCTTGGCATGCCTTATCCATCCCTGACAGTCCACAACTGAGATGTCTCTGCAGCCAGCATCCATGTCATCCAGGAGGGACATTTGGTCTCGAGGCCAATGATCATAAACTTTCCACCTCCAAGCAGAAACAAATTCCTCAATGGGGTTGAGGAAAGGAGAGTACGGAGGAAAAAAAAGGAAATCACTCTTGGATGTTCTGCGAACCAGTTTGTGATTGCATGTGAATGGTGGAATGCTACATTGTCCCATGTAATCACAACAGAGCGATGTTGTGTTAATTGTGTTTAGAGTTTTAAAAATGTGACTATAGATTGGCCAAAGGGATGTTAGCAATTGAAAAAAAACTGTAAATGCAGATTTTCATTTGGGGACAGTTGTTGTCTAATGGTTGGACTGGAGTTGTGGATTTGAGTCTCAGTACTATCAGAAAATGTAAGGACTTTGCTCTCTTCCACTCTCACTGAGGTGCCTAACCCCAATAACTCCTCGGGTATCGAAGGCTGTACGCAATCAACATGATCTAACTACAGTGCGATGGTGCCACACCTCAGGGAAAAAGTGTGAACGGGGAACTCAGATGAAGGAACCATTGAAAACCTGCATGAAATGAAAAGAGCAACCACAATATTTGTCTATGGTCAAACTTCCTTTAAAACATCATGAAAACCTCTTTGGCATGTCAGTAGGATGAAACTGAATGCATGAAATATACCCAATTAACACATAGATTAATTATACTGTATTACATTTGCATAGTTGTCGTTAAGAACAACAAGATTCAAACAGAGACTAAAATACAACTTTATCAAATGTCAAGACAGTGGTAAGGATTCTGCCGTTCTGCTGATGGCTTGGTCATTTCATTTGTATATTCAAATGAAATGTTACTGGGAAACAGGACAGTTTGCACAACAACATCTTTATTTCCATGTTGTTTTATTATTGTTTTGACTACCGATGATTTTGCACACAGTTGCATTCTGTTTTTACATTTAAACTGTGAAATGTATGTAACAACATTCAATTAAAAATGAATTTAATTTAATTCAAACGAGACAGCAATGCAATTTATTTGTACAGCAATTAAAATAGCTTTATGTAAACATGACAGTAAACAGGCGAATCCTCAGATTAATCTCATTGAAGACCACTCTTCTTGTTCATCGTCCTCTTCCTCCTCTTGCTCTCCTTCCAACTCCTCGTCCTCTAATTCCAACTCTGCCTCGTCCTCTGGCTCTCCCTCCAACTCCTCTTAATCTGTCTGCATTTTTTGCATCCGTTGTTCAAAACCCATAACTTGACCCATGACCTATAATAGGCCTCTTATAAAGTCATGATTGGTTGGTAAAACAATGTTTTTTTTGCTCAGAGGAGTTAATGTGAGGCACTGATGAAGGAGTGTGGCATTTTGATTGGTTGTGTTTGGAAAAGGAAATCAAAATACTTCCTGTAGGATTTTTGTAGGGTCTTGTAAAAAGTGTTTTAGTTCACTGAAAACTGAGTTAAAGGTTGAGAATTAGTGTATGGTTATGCCGATTTGGTGTGTGGTTCTGGTGTTTAATTGTGTCAGGTTTCAGAAATTGTGTGACAAGAATACATTTTGTGTGTAAGCAGTTGAAAACTAATAACTTTAACATTCAAAAATACCTAATGAACTGAAGAAGATACATTTGACACGGATGAAATTCTGACTTAAGTGTCAACAGCATCCAAAATGATGATGATGACAAAGCATCAGTGAAGCTTAAACACATCAGAAAAAGGAGGAAGCAGCTGTCTGTGAGTTTATATTTCTATGTTTTTAATGATGTATCTTCCAGTGTCTGCATGCCATTAAGACTTAAGATGTGGTCTGTATCTGGGTGTTATATATGATCCATATATTGTGAATTATTTCAATAGACAATAACTTCTATTCACTCTTCATCATTGGGTGTAAAGAGCAAACATACAATATTTAAGAGCTCTTTTCTATCACAAACCTAGAACATGTTTAAATTCAGCAGATGTTTTATGCAGAAAGTCTTATCTACAATAAGTGAGTTTCTAGTTAAGCCTAGAAAGACTTTTTATATATCAGTAGTCAAATGCAGTATACTGTGTGTTAGTAAGATTTCATGACGTGAGTTAAGCATGATCTCACGGCAGAATATGATTAAAATATTTAATAAAATGGTTGTTGGTAAGAGCAGCTTTTTTGCTGATCAAAGAACTGAACTGACTTGAAGTTTCCTTTCCCACAACACTTCTTGAAAGCTTTCTTTACTGAAATGTGAGAACCTCCATGACGTATGCACCCAAATCCTGGCAAGGACGCATTTGGGAGCAATGTTTTATATGGTCACCCTAAGAACCACACATACCCTATCGGCAAAACCATACACTTCTTGACATTCGACTCAGTGTCCTAAAACACAACACACAATCCTCTATGAAACACACAAAAATATACTGGAAGTATATTGATTTGCATTTTCACACACATCCAATCAAAATGCCACTCATTCATCAGTGCCTCACATTAACTCCTCACATGTGGACATATATTGAGTTCATTGTGCACTGCATTTGTCACAGTCTGGTGAGGTATCAAACTGTACAAAAGTACAGCCGACTGTAAGAAGACATGCCGACCATATATGTCATGGTTTGCGGACAGAACCCAGAACTGCAGGCAGCAGTTAGAAAATGTAAACAAAAAGACTTTTCAAAAAAGGCAAACAAAAGCTTCCCACTAGGGGACAAAACATGAACTAAAGTAGAAACAAGGGGCACTACCCCAACTCACTAAGAGGCAAGGAAAGGCAAGATGGTATTAGAATTTGTGAAATATGCAACTATGTCCTTAATGATGCCACAATTTTTGCCAATCCCTACAGAAAAAAATTGGTACTGTGTATTCACTGCATACAAAACCACAAGTGCTTACAGCAAAAAAATGGTTTCAAACTTGCTTTTGTTTTTACAGTGAATTTTCAACATCTCTCTGCCAATTTATTTTAATTTTGTACAGAAATGTACAAAGGAGCTCATGGAAGAAGAGCTTTAGGTTTTGAATAACTGTCTGTGTGTATATGACATATCCAAAAATATAACTTTATGGTAAAGGTGTCTGCAAGACAAATGTTTGCTTTTTAAATGTATATATCTTCATTTTTACTTTTACTTTTTTTTCAATGGGCAGCACAAAGTTTGTGCATGAAAGCCTCCCCTTTCTGAAGAGTTATAAAAGAGACACTGAAACACTGAAACCAGATCATTCCTCTCCTGACCGAACATGGATCTGCGCATCACCATTGCACTTCTCTTCATACTCATCACTGGAGGTAAAACAAAACTCAACATGAATCAATATGTGTTATTTGATTTACATAAAGAAGTTACTGAAAGTCTCTCTTTTCTCTACCTCTCATTTTCCCTCAAGGACACTCTCTCACTTGTTATGAGTGCTCAAACGTTGTGAGTGGTGTTTGTAATACAACCAAGACATGTGATGCTGGAAATTCAAAATGTTCAACTACAACATTGACAAATCCTCTTGGTAAATCCAGTTTGATTTTGGACGTTTACTGTTATAATGGACTGACAGAAATGTAAAATACAATAAGGGCAACTTCACTGTAAAACTTTGCTGTAATTCGCAGCATTACCAGTAACTTAATTTACAATTTAGTTTTAAGCACAAACTTATCAAGAATACATATCTTTCTTTCATAAACACGACAAAATATTTTAGGTCACTTTTCTTGTAATGTAAATGTTTCATAATTTAAGTATTTAAATTGTTCTGTTTTTTCTTATAGTCAAATTTACCTTAGTTATACCATCATAACCACCAGTTCGAGGACATGTAAAATGTTTATGTACATTAACTTAAAAATTCATTTTTTATGTAATTTAATATTTAATGTTGTTATGGAATGACACCATATTTCTTATTTTAAGACAATTTTAATTAGAACTGATTTATACACTGTAAAAAAATCCCGTAACAAAACGGATAAAGTAATGGCAGAAAATTACCAATACATTTTCCTTTATTTTACGAACATTTCTGTTAATGCTAAAATGTAGTTTAATGCAGTGCAAAATGTAGAATATAGATAAAACAACTGTAAAAAATGAATACAGAAAATACTTTCATATTAATAGAGTATATTGTGCCGTAATTTCATGTTTTTTTAGAGTGTAGAAACCATGTTGGAGAAGATTTGCATGTGAATTATCTTTTCATATGAAGACTTTTATCCATTTGAAGGTTCTTCAACAAATAAATCCTGCTCAACGCCGGACTGGTGTGTAAAGGCAACCGCACAGGCTCCGGTGAATTCTACTACCCGGTGCTGTGATACAAACTTTTGCAATAGCACAGGTATTTCCTTTAGCTTTCCCATGATCTACTGTATGTTTAAATGTATTTATTTGCACGACATTTTTCTACAATGCATCAAAAGTGCCAGTTCTGGGTCAACACGATACACCACATTAAGAGTGACATGTGTGAAAAAGAAAAAAAATAATAAAATAACTGAATTGTATAAAAAAAATACAATTCAGGCTACATTTGAAACAAAAATCAACATTTTGCCGACCACAATGTTTTATGTGGTAAAGTAGCTTACTACCAAGATAAAAATCAGCGATTGAGGACATTTTTTATAAACTCTCTGTGATGTTCATCTTACAATTTGCAGTAGTATCGCTCACGGTTGTGTTGTACACGTGCAGCATTTAAAATGTACTATAACTATTATTGTTATTGGTTAAGTGATATTATTAAACATATAGTATTTGTACTCATATTAGTATTTCCTCATAAGTGATAATGTAGTCCTCGTATTTTTTCTATCTTTAGCAGTAAAACTTTAGAAAGAGGTCTATCAAAATATATTTGTTATCATCTATAAGCAGCATGAACAGGAAAACGAACCAATAAGTGTTTATTAATGCATTTTTAACAACATCATGGAGCTGACAGGTCGTGTCCAGAAAGAGAGAGCGTTCGTGTTTTTTAGAGGGGAGACGGTCACCAGGACATTTCCTGCATGGATGTTAAATAGTTTGCACGAGCAAGCCAACTGTCACGGTAGATGACGGATGATGCTGACAGATGGTAATGTCCACACAAAGGGTAATCCAAAACAAGGTATTTTAATAATAAACAAAAAGGTAAACAGGGAAACAGGAACTCGGGAAACAATAACACGTAACATGAACAATACTCGACAAAGAACAGAGGGAGACACAGGGCTTAAATACAAAGGAAGACACTTAGGGAAAACAGAATCAGGTGTGGGACTAATTAATAAAGATGAAACACAAGTGGAAACTACTGAACTAATAACGAGATGGGCAACTGGAAATTAACAAAGATTAGGGACAGGTGAAAACAATGAAACAAGTGAAAACAAGCATGGAAAAACGTGACATTACCCCCCCTCCACAAGGCGCGACATCGCGCCAAAACAGTACCAAAGGGGGAAGGGGGGGTGGGCGTCCTGGAGGCCGGTGTAGGGAAGACCAGACCTGGTGGGATGGGAGACCTCCAGGGCGATACGTCCAGCTCTGGGACTCTGGAGGGCGTCGGCCATTCTGGAGGCCTTGAGGGCGTCGGCCATTCTGGAGGCCTTGAGGGCGTCGGCCATTCTGGAGGCCTTGAGGGCGTCGGCCATTCTGGAGGCCTTGAGGGCGTCGGCCATTCTGGAGGCCTTGAGGGCGTCGGCCATTCTGGAGGCCTTGAGGGCGTCGGCCATTCTGGAGGCCTTGAGGGCGTCGGCCATTCTGGAGGCCTTGAGGGCGTCGGCCATTCTGGAGGCCTTGAGGGCGTCGGCCATTCTGAAGGCCTTGAGGGCGTCGGCCATTCTGAAGGCCTTGAGGGCGTCGGCCATTCTGAAGGCCTTGAGGGCGTCGGCCATTCTGAAGGCCTTGAGGGCGTCGGCCGTTCTGGAGGCCTGGAGGGCGCCGGCCGTTCTGGAGGCCTGGAAGGCAACGGCCGTTCTGGAGGCCTGAAGGGCGCCGGCCGTACCGGATGGAAGACGACCGGTCTAGCCTTGAGGGCTATCCCTGCCATATGGCTCCCCCCCAAAAAATATTTGGGCTTAGTCCTGGAGCTCATATGGAGGTTGGCCTGGACCGGCTGGGCAGCGGGCTCTGGCGGCTGGGCAGCGGGCTCTGGCGCGGGCAGCGGGCTCTGGCGGCTGGGCAGCGGGCTCTGGCGGCTGGGGCAGTCGGGCTCTGGCGGCTGGGCAGCGGGCTCTGGCGGCTGGGCAGCGGGCCTTCTGGCGGCTGGGCAGGCGGGCTCTGGCGGCTGGGCAGCGGGCTCTGGCGGCTGGGCAGCGGGCTTCTGGGCGGCTGGGCAGCGGGCTCTGGCGGCTGGGCAGCGGGCTCTGGCGGCTGGGCAGCGGGCTCTGGCGGCTGGGCAGCGGGCTCTGGCGGCTGGGCAGCGGGCTCTGGCGGCTGGGCAGCGGGCTCTGGCGGCTGGGCAGCGGGCTCTGGCGGCTGGGCAGCGGGCTCTGGCGGCTGGGCAGCGGGCTCTGGAAGGCCGTGCGGGAACGGCTGGAGAGGCTCTGGAAGGCCGGGCGGGACCGGCTGGAGAGGCTCTGGAAGGCCGGGCGGGACCGGCTGGAGAGGCTCGGGAACGCCGGACGGGACCGGCTGGAGAGGCTCGGGAACGCCGGACGGGACCGGCTGGAGAGGCTCGGGAACGCCGGACGGGACCGGCTGGAGAGGCTCGGGAACGCCGGACGGGACCGGCTGGAGAGGCTCGGGAACGCCGGACGGGACCGGCTGGAGAGGCTCGGGAACGCCGGACGGGACCGGCTGGAGAGGCTCGGGAACGCCGGACGGGACCGGCTGGAGAGGCTCGGGAACGCCGGACGGGACCGGCTGGAGAGGCTCGGGAACGCCGGACGGGACCGGCTGGAGAGGCTCGGGAACGCCGGACGGGACCGGCTGGAGAGGCCCGGGAACGCCGGACGGGACCGGCTGGACCTGCTCCCATTGCTGGGTGGTGGAGGAGTGAGGCGTGGATCCGGGATGAGCCGGAACGAACCCCTGGTCTGTGACCGATACTGGGCGACCCCCGCTCAAGTCCCCATCAGTCACCCCGACGCAGAACTCGGAGCCGGCTGCTTGGAGGACTCGATTTACGAAGTCCTCCAGCCGGTACTCGTCTGCATCGGGGAGCATGACGAGGACGAGCAGAATGTCGTCCAGACCGGCCAAAAAGGCCAGGTTCAGAGCTTGATCGCTCCAACTCACCCGATAGCACACGCCAACAAACTCCTCCACGTAGTTCTCCAGAGGCCTTCCGTCCTGCCTCAAGTCCCTTAGGATAGCCTCTGGAGAAAAGGTACAATATTCCATTTTTACAGGTCGAGTATTCTGTCACGGTAGATGACGGATGATGCTGACAGATGGTAACGTCCACACAAAGGGTAATCCAAAACAAGGTATTTTAATAATAAACAAAAAGGTAAACAGGGAAACAGGAACTCGGGAAACAATAACACGTAACATGAACAATACTCGACAAAGAACAGAGGGAGACACAGGGCTTAAATACAAAGGAAGACACTTAGGGAAAACAGAATCAGGTGTGGGACTAATTAACAAAGATGAAACACAAGTGGAAACTACTGAACTAATAAAGAGATGAGCAACTGGAAATTAACAAAGATTAGGGACAGGTGAAAACAATGAAACAAGTGAAAACAAGCAAGGAAAAACGTGACACCAACGGGTTTCTTTTGTTCATGTTTTGCTTAAGGTTTGAGTGATAGACGTAGTAGGCTATTTTTGGAGTTGTTGGTCTAGTGGGTTAAACCACTGAACTGCAAATCATAAGGTTGCTGGTTCGATCCCAGCAGCCACCACCAGTGTGTCCTTGAGCAAGACACTTTACTCCATGTTGCTCCAGGGGGATTGTCCCTATAATAAGTGCACTGTAAGTCGCTTTGGATAAAAGCGTCTGCTAAATGTATATTTAATGTATTTTTCTCTTTGACATTTTGTCCACTGTAATGACATTCAAATGTAAGAACAATGTTTTATGTTGACAAGACGATCAAAATAACTGATCTGTTTTTGTATATTGTGTATTTTATATTTGTTGTGGGGAAATTTGAGATGTGAGATCTGGAAACGTGATCTTAATTTAGCCGATCCGTCGGGTCCGGACAAAAATCATTCTTAGCAGATATCGGCTGAACACGAGTGAAATTTAGCGGACCTCTACCCCGTGGTATAATCAACATTTTGTTTTGTTTGTTCATGAGTCTCTTGTTTGTCTTTAGCCATTTAAACGTTTACCGGTCTTCAGAAAAATCCTCCAAAGCAGGTCCAGCTCATTTTCTTCCAGCATCTTCTGCATATTTCAGCCCGTTTGCAACAGCGGATGATCCATCTTTACACACTGAGAAACACAATTTTTACGAAACATTAACTTATGCTCAAGAAGGCAACACAATACATTATAGAGAAAGTTCACCCTAAAAAATAATAATAAATAATAAAATAGGATTCATAATGACCTCTCAAAATGAACATCTAACATGCTTATTTTGTGAACTATCACTTTAAGAGCAAATGTACATTTTTGAAAAGAAGGATTGGTATTGTTAATTGTTATTATTTGATCTTCTGGGAAAATATCTCCTCTCGCTTCTGAAGGTTTTTTTGAAAGGTTTGAGTTGAGTTGAACGTGATAAAACTATTTTGACATGTACTGTATTTCTCTTACACAACACAATTTTCTCCTGCGTTTTGTTCAACTTGATGTTAGTTTTGTGTTGATAAATCAATTTGTGTTATAGATGGAGTTTATAAGGGCAGTTTTCTCCTCCTGCTGTGTCCACTGTTCTTCTACTTTCTGTATCACTGAATTCAGCACAACTTCAGATTCTACAAGACCACAAACAACCACAACAATTCAGGAAGTACATTGAAATGCTTTATTACGGTTGTGTATTGCATATAATTGCTATCTTTCCCCAATATATACTTTAATAATACTGCATACTGCAGATAAGATAGGAAACATTTATACTATTTCCAACTAAATATTAGAAACTGGGGTTTTACTGTTAAGCAATATTTAACAGAATGCTGAATCTATGTCACCCTGTGTGAGATCCTGTAACGTGTTTTCTGTTTGCAAAACTGATTATCAATAAACAATGAAGTGTTTTTAAAAAAGTAAGAATAATTTAAAAGGTATTTAAACATTCAGATCTGAGCATTATTATGGCTTGACATTTTCAATGTAAGTCACATAACACATTCTCTCAGTTATTTTAGAGCAGTGTCTGTATTAAGAACGTTAGATGTGCTCCACATGAGCTGTTTCTGCATCATTATATCACACGTCCTGTGCTTGATAAGTCAAATAGCTTAGAAAAGTATACTTGTATACTTTGCATGTGTACAGTCTACAGTATTGCAGTGGTTAACTGTACATATGCTGACTTTACCAGCAGATGGCAGCAGGTTGTCTTTCTCACACACACAGGCAACATCGTGAATTTATCCTTGTGAAAATAGTGGAGAAAATTAAAGTAACCAAATAACAAACAAAGAACTTTAAAAACACATTCATGCGCACGCGCACACGCACGCACGCACGCACACACACACACACACACACACACACACACACTCAACAACTGAAGTAGTAAAGAAATATATTTAAAAGCATGAAATTCGAACAGAATCTTAAAGGCAACATCAGAGCCATCTGCACAGGACTTAATATTTCTATCATTAAATGCATTTACACTTCAAATATGATCCTTCATCCTCAAAGGGGTGCTAAAATCTGACCTGGCAAGACATCTTACAATGCAAGTTCACAATGTCAACACATGATAGCAACACTAAGATGAGTTGTAGCGAGAAATATATATACTATATATATGAAGAGTTTGGTTCCAAAATGAGGTGACTGCATTATTAAAATTTGTCAAAAATAATGTTGTGTTATCTTGTTTTTATTGTGTTAGTTATTTGACGAGTTATTTTGGCTTAAATCAAAACAAACCAACAACAGTTTGATTGATATAAACTGGAATGCACAATAAAAAAAACATGATTTTTTGATCAATTGTAAAAACGGAGTTTTCACGGTATTGAACTCTTAATATATATATACAATATATCTCAACATGGGGAAACTCCAGAACAGTGTCTTCAATAACTTTTATCCACTTTTGAGCAGATATCAGATTAATTCATCCACACAAGGCACCTGATTCTTTGTCAAGAGAAAAGCTTGGTTTACCAAGTGTTGCATATTTAGATCATATTTACAAGAAGTTCAACAGTTTGTAAATACAGAAGTTGAATATGAAGGGGTTTTTGATTAGCTCTGGGAAGATGAATAGTTTATTTTACATTTAAATTGAAGTGGTTTAACTCATCTTATGGGTTAAATTCTATCCATGTATAAGATGTCGGGCAAGTTTATGGTTTAAACATTTAACGGATACGTCATGAAAAGGGTTGTTGGCATGACGTCCATTTTGTTTACTGATGAAAGAACTGATCAAGTTTCCATTCTCACGAACAATACTTGTTCGCTGGAAGGGAAAGAGCTGCCACAACAATCTTTTGTGGTCTAACACCTTTCTTTAAAACCGCCAAGACCACCTGATGCATTCATAACACAAAATCCACTCTAAACCCACCAATTTTTAGGCAAGGGAACAGGACTAATAATAAAACAATACAAAACAATTCCCACGTGGGGGCAGAACAAGGAATTACAACAAGTTGCACAACTGGGACTAAAATAAATTACCACAGCCGCAAGATCGGGTAATACAGACAAGGCTAGGCGACGTTTCAAAGTTAACAGGCAAGGCAAGATAACACGACATGGAAGCAAAACGAACAAGAACAGGACAGCAAACACAAGGGCATTATATAGTGAGACTAACAAAGGATAATTAGGGACAGGTGTCGGGGATTAAACACTGATGGAGATATAAATGAGGAACAAGAGGGCGGGAACAGAGACAAGACCGAAAGAGAGTATAGAAGGCCGTACGTGCCAAAATGTCTCTCTCCACATAAAACCTAAGGCTTTGCCATTAATCTGCCACAAGATCAAGAAAGACATGACATGATTAGGCAGAGTCATGACATAAAGCTAACTATGAATCTTCAAATATAAATGGTACACATTTTGTATTTGTATTTGACATCATGTAGATGTATTTTCTCCTGGTGTTCTGGTCAGACTGATGTTAAAGTTTTGAATGAATACAATTTCTCAATTAGCAACACAGTCTCACAGCATCAAATGACACACAGGGGGAAAATCAAATCATAATAAAAGGTAGGAATGAGATTGTACAAATTCACTTAAATGAGCCACCTCAGAAAAAGATATGTATTCCAGTCAGATTGCTTTTATGTACATATAAAAGGTTGAAACAGGAAAAAAATGGACATACGTGCAAATTAACATATATCAAATCAATAGATTGTATTTTGTGACCTTCGTGTCACAGATTCCTGTGAGACTGTTGCATCAAGACAAAATATTATAGCAGGTTTCACCTCCTCATGTGTCCACTGTTCTTCTCCTTTCTGTTTCACTGAATTCAGCACAACTATAAGGTCTACAAGAACACAACCATCAACAAAAGAAAACACATTTCTTTTACTTACTCAGTCTTGTGTGTTGCTGATGACTGGGTTCAAATACATCAAAACACTGTTACAATTATCCAAAAATCAAACAATTATTAAGTTGTTAGATTTAAAGTATAAATCAAAATCTTTTTCAGAAAGAGGTGATGCTTTAGTGACACCCACACAACCACAGTCACACATTACTCCTCATGACACACACACAGTACACCACATTTCCACAAATGTCTTAAGTCGCTTTGGATAGAAATGTCTGATTAAACATAAAGAAAGTTACTGTTAACCCAGATAAGGAAAGTAAAACTACAACTGACAGTTTTAGGTCACCATAGTAGAAAAAATGCCAATGGTAGTCCATAGTGGCACAGAACTGTCACGAACGGGGTTGGGATTTGGACTGGGAGGTAGAACCCAAGTTCAGGCAGACAAGTGGACGGGTTTAAACAAGAAATGTATTAAACAAAGACCGAACAAAAGGCCAAATAAAACCCACGATAGGGGAAAACAAGACAGGATAAATAATAACTTTAAACAAGAACACGGACTCACTAGACTAAGTAACACTTTGTAGTAAATGACACTAAACTAACAATACACGAAGTAACAAGAACGAGGAACATAGGATACCAGATAACGTACAAGGTATATCTTTTATCAAGAGTAGTTCACCAAGGACAAAGTAACACGTACAGCACACAAGTTCAATGAACGAGAACAGGACAATGAACATGAGGAAGTTTTAAAGGGGAACAAACACAGGATAATTAACAAGGGGCAGGGCTTGGTGCCTGCTGCTGGGCCTGGCTGGGTGCCGGCTGCTGGTCGGGCTGGGTGCCGGCTGCTCGGAAGACCCTATGGCCGAGCTTACCGCAATATTTTGGGCTTGATACCTCTGGACTCGGGACCACCGGACTCCGAGCTGCCCTCCGTTGCCTCTTCTTCTTCAGCCGAGCCACCCGTCTGGTTCCGGGTTTGAGGCCTCTGAAGACGAGCCCCATGAGTAGCGCCTCTCCCACTTGCCCACGAGGCTGATGGACGGTGGAGAGGGTGAACGAGAACAGGACAATGAACATGAGGAAGTTTTAAAGGGGAACAAACACAGGATAATTAACAAGGGGCAGGCGGGGTAATGAAACACTAATGTGAAGGTTAACAAGACAAAAAGGGCTGGAATCACAGACGAGACACGAAAAAGCACATGACATGTCAAAACAAGGCCATGACTTTCTCACACAAAACCCTAAGGCTATACGATGACTCCACTGCAAGACAAGAATAAACATGACATGATAGCTGAATCATGACACAGAACAGTTTGCTTCCATAAAATTGTTTGAAATATCTCATTTTATGTTGAAAAGCTAAAAAATCCTATATGGTGGTCAATGATGTCCCAGAAATGTCAAGTGCTAACATTCTTCCAAAGATCTTTCTTTCGACAAAAGGAAGGTTTGGATAAACTTTAGGGTGAGTAAATGAAGACAGATGCTACGTTCCAATTTGCCTACTTTTACTATGCATCAAAGTTTGTACTGTTTTTGTTATGAAATAGCACATACAATTTAGTGCGTAGCAAAATAATATGCACCACTGGGAAATATTAACAGGAAATGATGTTGCCTAGACACAACACAGTCTCACGGGAATTCGCAGTCTGTTTATTGAAAGTCGTGCTGAGTGACAATTAAAAATGGTTGTGCTCACTGACACAAAAAAAGGGGATATTCGTGTCCATGAACAGGCATTAATAGATTACGAATTTCATGTAAATTTAATGACAGCAAAATATATACATATTTATATACATAAAAGTATAAACTGTTGTTGATCCTATCATGAAGCATCACAGGATCATGAGCTTTTGCTCTTATCAATATAGATTTATATAGATCTTGTGTGTGTCAAGATAGACGAATAGGTGCTAGAAGACAAATATGTATATTTAAGTGATAAAAATGGTTGTTGTTAAGTGATAAAAACTTTGTTGGTATGACGTCCAGCTTGTGTTTACTGATCAAAGAACTGATAAAGTTTCCATTCTCACAAAATTTCAAGAAAAGTACTGCACAATGGGAGGAAAGAGCAGCCACAACAACCTTCTGTGGTTTCCTTTCTCTAAATCTGTGTCATCATGACCTCCAACAGACATGTCAATAAATGCAGCAGGTATACAACTACTACACAACTAATAAAGAGTTTTGCTAGTCCATGTTGTGTGTGTTAAACTCTCCGCTTCCTCTTTTCTGTTTTACAGAATTCAGCAGAACTTCAGATTCTACAAGATCACAACCAACAACCACAATGACAGAAAACACATGAAAAAACTGACGTTTGTGTTTTAATACTTCAAAATGCTGTTTCAATTATCCAAAAATCCATATTACAACAATAATATTAAATTCAAAGTGTAAACCAAAATCTTTTTTAGAAGGAGTTGATAGTGTGAAATCACTTACTTTAACCACATACACACATTTCTCATCATGACGCACATGCATATTTGTATTACTGTTGAAAAAGTTAATCTTAATTCAACTAAATTTTTTTAGTTCATGTGACTTAAAATGTTCATTCATCCTTTTAATGGAAGTAAGTTCAAAGACCTTGAGTTCACAAAGGTGTATTTATGAAAATTTATATAGATAATTAGTCTTTCATTAATAAACCAAACACCTTGACATATGCAACCCAAAATGAGCAAAAAAAAACAAAGATTGTTTTATATAACCTTAAACTAAGTACATTAGGGGCATTTAAATTAATTGAAATAATCAGTATACTTAACTCTAAAGGAAGAATGTGTTACAGAAACTTAAATTTTTTAAAGTTTAAATATTTACAAATATGTAATATTAAGTTTATGTTATCTATTTAGTTTGTATGAACATTTGGGTTTAGAGTATACATAAGAAAACACGTAAACGTCCAAATAAAAAATGCTGTAAATCAGTGAACACTGAATTGTTTTTGTTACAAGAGAACATAGTAAAGTATGTATACTGTAAAGTATCTTCATAGTTCATGCCCATTGTATAGTATTTTCCTAATATTGTATTCTGTATTTATCCACACTGTATATCTGCACTTGCTAATTGCACTTCTGGTTAGACCTAAACTACATTTCGTTACACTGTACTTGTATATGTGTAATGACAATAAAGTTGAATCTAATCTAATCTAAGATGTGGGTGGCCCATGTTCTCTTTCTCTTTCGATCTGCTATAAAAAGGGCTTTGAAAAGGGCTTGTCTTTTTATTCACCCTCTAACTGACCTAAGATGGATCTGAACATCTTCATTGTTCTTTTTACTCTTTTCACTGGAGGTACAGTACAAAACACAAAAGTATATTTAACGTTTTTTTGTTACAAATGAACTCCCTGTTCTGTTTTCTTTTAGGACATTCGCTCATTTGCTACGAGTGTGACAGTGTGACTAGTTCTTGTGCAGGCCAACGGATGTTGTGTCCTTCTGGAACTAAATGTGCAAGTCTAACATCCTCCATGAGTAAGTTGAGTTGATGTTGTATATTGTTATAGAAGAAGATAGAATATAAAGTTTGTACAATATAAAAGTCAATTTTGAGTGTGTTATCATTCTTTTTGTGCCCTGACTTGAACAGAAATGATATATCCAACTTTATGGATCAGCTTATTGACAAAATTAGCCCCTTGAGGCTCAGACTTGCTTTATCGGAATAGAGAGAGATTCAACAGTGGAATACATTAATTTTTACAATTGATTGCGATGTTATACAAATATTTTGCATAATCCATGCATAAAAAACATGGTTATACTAAAATCAGTTCTGTGAGGCATAAACACTATCTGTCCTTAACTTAAATATCTCTGTAAACACAATCAACACAAAATGAGTTAAAATGACACAATGTGTTCAAATTCATGGTTTTATGAAACTTGTTAAACTTTGTCGGTCAGATATTTTAGGCAACACTATGACGAAGAAGAAAGTTAAGGGTTGTGCAGAGCCACAGAACTGTGAAAGTGGATCCATTAACTTTGGCAATGTAAGGTCCAAAGTATCTGTGCAATGCTGTAACAACTTTCTCTGTAATATCAGAGATGTCCCAGGTATTGTCTTTAATATACAGTACATATTCCATAGCATTAATCTGAAGCGTTGAAGATAAAAAAATAACATTTGTCTCTTCTACAGATTACACCTCCGACAGACCCAACGGAAAACAATGTTACAGCTGTGATGGAATCAGTTGCTTTAACAAATTAGACTGTTTAGGAACTGAAGACCACTGCATTACAGCCAGACGTAAGAATGAAATTTTAGTCCGACAGATGTTTTTGCATCACAGATTAAATCTGTTTAAAACATACATTATAAATTGTTCCTTTATGTGCATTTTTAGTTTTAAGTCTTTAGGAAAATGTATTATATACGTTCAGTGCGTTTAGCGTATCACCCATCAATTATTTATGACTCAACATTTCTCTTGACTTTAGAAACTGTTTGGGGTCAGTCGACGACTGTAAAAGGATGTGCCTCTAAATTAATGTGTAAAGCGGGTCGAGATTTTGCTCACGTCTCATGCTGTCAAGGAAATCTGTGCAACAATGAAAAATATCTGCATGACAGTGAGGAGAACCTGGATATTAAAGAGGACAATCTGTGGGACAATGAGGAGTATCACGATACTAAAGAAGACCATCCGTGGGACAATGGGGAGAAACTGAGTAAAAAAGAGAATCTGAGTGACCACGAGGCACAACTGGGTAAAGAAGAGAATCTGAGTGATCACGAGGCACAACTGGGTAAAGAAGAGAATCTGAGTGACCACGAGGACCAACCGTATAACAGTGAGGGAAATCACCGTTACAGTGAGAGAAATTTGCGTAACAGTGCTAAGAGCATCACTCAGAGCCTCCATTTCCTCTTCTGGCCTTTCCTCTCCTACATCATTTACCATTGAATTCAGCAGAACTTCATATATGAAATGTGATCGTGATATACTCCATACTGTATATTTTTGTGGTACTATAAATTGTGTTCTGTTCTTAAAATATAACAGTATATTTCTGCAACAAGAGATGTTTTCATTGATTGAGTGATTTGACTAAATGAATGCTGAAATCTTTTTAAAATGAACACAACTGATATTTTTTCCCTTTTTTCTCTCTCCTTTATGTTCTGTATATGTACATGTGTGTTTAAAATTTATGTTTACCTGCCGAGGGAATGCGGATGGAAATGAGCCTTTTGGCCAAATACGGTACGCATGATATGGAAACATACATGTTATAATTGATATTGATATAATTAATATCCCTTTCAAATAAACTTAAATAATAATAATTGTCCATTTTATACTAACAATAAATGTTTTGTTATCTGGCTAGTAGTTTGTACTTTCCTTCCAATAAATAAAAATAAGTAACATAAAATGAAAAAATATATTAACAGCACCTCAATATTTTAATATGTTAGTTGGATAAGGTGTATAATATATAATAAATCGGTTTTCCATTTCATTTCTTTAAAAATGGGCTTTTTAAAAAAAATTTTACTCTAATAATGAAAACGACATTATTTAGCTTTGATTTAATCGAGATACACCTGCAGGTGGCAGCAGAATCAAGATCTTTTCATTAGCTGACTATTTTGTGAGACTATAGCTTATAGTATAAATGTCTGCTTCAACTTTTAAAAAAGATTTCCCCTATTAGATTATTGTTTCTGAAACATTACAGTATATTAACTTATGGTCGTTAAATTAATAAAAATATCATGGCAGATCATGGTATTAAATATATATTTCAGCTTGGTGAAATCCATATATGAACATATGTATTGTGTATGTTTTCAGATGTCTGTAAGGTCAGTTTAAAATGATTAACATACCAAACATTCATGACACACCTTAGATCCTTCTCAGTATGTGCTCCTGTAAAGTCTCTAAAAGGATGTGTCTGTAAAACTGTCTGATGCCTCTTCACATGTGATAACAGTTTTCATACTTATCCTGTCAGGTTAAATTTTGTAACAGTGAGCATCACCAACCTCCTTCTTCTCTACATAATGTTTAGCTGAATTCAGCAGAAGATGAAATGTGATATAATTTAATTATTGTGGTGGGTCTAATAAACATTTTTTTTCTGGATGTGCACAAGCAACTGGATACACAAAATCACTTGTGCTTTTTGACAGAAATTTCATTTTGTCACATGGTTTGAAACAACTTATTTACAGCAGCCTATCTGATTTAGTTTTTCTTTGGCAAAATTAAAACATTATGACAAAGGATCATTCAAAAGTCTAAAACAACATTTTAGTGCATATTTCAAATGTTCGTAAATTCAGAATCGGAAACGTTGTGTGTGAAAAATAAAGTGACTTACTAGCAGATGGAGTGTCTTTTAAACAAGATATTTCTATTAACAGCCATAAAGGTCAAGCAACATCATGAATATATTCCTGCTTAACACACTAGATAAAATGCACATAAAATAACACCAGATAGATGCAATGTGCCAAATTTAGCCAAGATGTCAGTTTTTTTCCTGCTGCCTGATATTAGATTCATTTTTAAACATGTTTGAACACATTCTGTTTTCTCCTCCTTCTGTGTCCACTGTTCCTCTACTTTCTGTTATTCCAGTCATGAGTCCATTATATTAGTTTGGATGACCTTGACGTTGTCAGTCCAAGGCTTTCCTGAGGCTCAGTGGTTAGAGCATGACACTAGCAATGCCACCGGATTCGATCCCATGGATTGCACATAGTAAAAAATGCACAGTGTAATGCAATGTAAATCGCTTTGGATAGAAGCGTCTGCCAAATAAATAAATGTACATGTAGTGCCATGCTCTACCACTGAGCTACAGCAAAGCTACATAACATAAACTCTTTCAAGTATGAACAGAATAATTGTCATGAGTCTGCCTTCATCTCATGTCTATTCTTGGTCTTGGGGCAGATTTGTGACGAAGTCTTATGTTTTATGTGAGAGAGATGTTGATCCTATCGGCCTTCGATACTCTCTCTCTCCGGTCCTTGTCTTCGTTCCATCTCATTCTTCGTTATCTTTCCTGAGTATTTCATTACCCACACATGCCTCTTGTTAATTATCCTTTGTTAGTTTCCCTTTAAAATACCCACGTGTATATTGTCCTGTGCTTGTTCGTTTTTCTAGTTCGTGCCATTGTAGTACTCACCTGTATACTCTTGTTACCTTACCTTACCTTCACTTTCATTATGCATGCTTCAGGCTGGAGTTTCCCTGTCCTGACATAGTTTGGAAGATGTTATCAAAAGAGTTAAGTATTTTATATAATAATTTTACTTTCACATTCAAGTCAAACCTTCTTTTGATGCGCTATAAAAAAGCCATTTGAAAAGCTCACGTTTTATTCTCCTTTTGACGGACCAAAGATGGACCTGAACATCTTCATTGTTCTCCTTTCTCTTCTTTTCTCTGGAGGTAGTGTAAAAATACATAAGTGTATTCAATGTTTTATTAGGTACAAATAGACAAATATAATTAATTGACTGTTTCTCTAGTCTTTTTTTTTACAGGACACTCGCTCATGTGTCATGAATGCAAAAATTTGATGGGTTCTTGTGAAGGGAAACAGGTATTGTGTCCCTCTAGAACTGTATGTGCAAGTACAACAACATCCCTGAGTAAGTTGAGCTTCAGAGGAAATTTACTCCAATTGTTCTGTATCAGTTAACCTCTTTCTTGTCTGCATGTGTTTTTTCCAGTGATAAAATACTATAAATACTATATACTATTGCAAGTGAAGGATCTTAGGATGCAGGTTTATAAAAATCAACCTGTGTGTTCTTGTTTAACATTAGTTCCACCTTTACTGTGGGTATCATCCAGTGGTCCCCAGAAGCGAACTTCATTACTTATGATGTTTATTTGAAATGTGCAAATGTAAACCGGTTTGGTTTTATGTGGGTTAGGTGGATAGAAAAGCCTAAACAGTTTGTACGGTATACAAGTCGTCATGTTAGTATTTATGTGTGTATTTTTCTTATATGCTCCATGTAAAGCTGCTTTGGAACAATGCACATTGTGAAAAGCGCTAGCCTATATAAATAAACTTGAATCGTGTGTTTTTAGAGGTAACTTAATCAACACAAAATGACACGAATGTGTTAAAAAGTCATGTTTTGTAAAACATGTAAATCTTGTCAACGTAAAAACCTGTAACATTTATAATCTGATTTTTAAAGATCCATCCATCATAGGCTTGGTATTTGCTATGATGTTAATGCATCTGTATATATAAAATCTGAAGAAGCTAAAGTGACACTCGTTGTAATTGGATGAAATCATGAAGCAAATGCAGCTCTGTTTGGTATTGTACCAAGCAAACACATTAAATATTGACAAATAATATTATTCACTTAGAAAGTAAAATGAGTAAATAGTAAATGCATAATCTTTTACCTCTCGCACTCACAAACAAATACACACACACATTTTGGGTTTCCGGGTATGGGAACATTCCGTAGATTCAATTGTTTTTATACTGTACAAACTACATTATCTATATATTATACTATACACCCTACCTCTAACCCACCCCTTAAACCAAACAATTACACAAAACTTAATGCTCTTTAGAAGACACTGTGTAACTGTGTATTTCACACAAAGATAAAAAGCTGATATATTCCATACTGTTTTGTGGTGGGACTCAAAATAATATATAAACTATAACCGCTTATTTCTGCAGTGAATAATTTTAACAAGACAATGTGTTAATCGATATAGACCTATAAACTAATAAAATAAGTATATAATTTGCTTTATAGCAGCAGGCTATAATATTATGTATAATATATATATAATAAAAATATTTTTGAGAATTAATCATTAAAATCATTACTATACACAGAAAAAACATTATTTTTTGTTTATTACAGAAAGTATTTTTTCTACTTTGAAAGTTTCTTTGTTTTTTGTTGTGTTATGCTGTGCTTTTCATTCTGTTGTTTCTTTGTTGTCCCTTTTTAGATTAGATTAGATTCAACTTTATTGTCATTACACATATACAAGTACAGTGTAACGAAATGTAGTTTAGGTCTAACCAGAAGTGCAATTAGCAAGTGCAGATATACAGTGTGAATAAATACAGAATACAATTTTAGGGAAATACTATACAAATGTTGTATGAAAATATGACAGTCGGTATGTACTATGGACAATATATACAGAAGGCTATATACTGTGAACATTAATGTACAGGTGGTTATGAACAGATAACAATATAGACAATACAATAGTGCAAGTGACTTGAGAGTGCATTAATTACAGACATTAGCTATTAAAGTTGCAGTGCAGTAGATGAGTTAATGTGGTTATTAATGGTTATTAATTAGACTTTTAAAGGTTGTTTGATGATTGCACACCCAAATTTACATAATCAAAATAGCTCAATATTACATTTACATTTATGCATTTGGCAGACACTTTTATCCAAAGCGACTTACATTGCGTTATCCTATACATTTATACATAGGTATTTGCAATCCCCTGGGATCGAACCCACACCCTTGCTCTTACCTCTGAGCTACAGGAAAGCTGTTTAATAATAATGATTTATTTTTGAACAAAACACTTGAAATAACTGGTAAATGAAATGCAGAGATGTATAAAGTAAGACCCAGACTTGAGTAAAAGTACAAGTGCTCTATCAAAAAAGTAACTTGAGTAGAAGTTGAAGTGCTCTTTAAGCACCACACTTAAGTAGAAGTACTAAAGTATTCAACAATTTTTGTACTTAAGTATTGCAAGTAGTTTATTTTAAAATTTACTACTCAAGTACTGAAAGTGAAAGTACAAGTATTGTGTTATGTAGTTATTAAAGAAATAGTCAAAAGTTTGAATATCATATTGTTTTTGTGTGCTGAGTAAATGATTTGTTTGTAACACTTTACAATATGGTTTGATTTGTTAACATTACATTAGTAGACTAATAACCATTACATTAGACTAATAACCAACATGAACTAACCATGATCAATACATTTGTTACAGTATTTATTAATCTAAGTTAATAAAAATACAGCTGTTCATTGTTTGTATGTTCCTTTACAGTGCACATTAACTATGTAAACAATTAGAGAGCAAGATAACGCTCGTGTTGTTTTAAGACGGTGAATGCGCGGGCCGGGGCGCTCTTGAGTAAGCACTTCATTCTATATGAATTATCTTTCACTCCATATATAAGAACATGGACAAAAAGTAGGGCCAGGGGTGGTCTCCTTCCTCACTCTCACAGCCACGATCACTTGAAGTTAATGGGGTGGAAGGTGGTGTTCTTGGTTCGTCCATTTTCTTAGCTGATCAAAAGGCAGAACAGGAGCACGCGCAGTCTTCTTAATCGCTTGATTCGCTCAATGATGTGCCAGCTGAGCTTCATCAAACCTGCCATCTACCGTTCTGGCAGTGGTAATGTGGGTTTGGAATGGAATGATTCGTAACATTTTTTATAATTGTAACGAGTAACGATGCAGCACATAAAAGAAATATCGGAGTAAAAGTATTAAACTCATCGAAAATATCTACTGAAGTAAAAGTGGAAGTAGGAGAAAAAAAGAATACTCTAATAAAGTACAGATACCGCCTTTTAGTACTTAAGTACAGTAGAGAAGTAGATCTACTTCGTTACTATACATCTCTGATGAAATGTGAAAAATTAAGCCAAGATGTCAGCTTTTCTCCTAGAGTTAGTCAGCTTGATGTTCGTTTCGTTTTAATAAAACACTTTCTGTTTTCTTCTCTTCATGTGTCAACTGTTCTTATACTTTCTGTTTCCCTGAATTTAGTCGAACTTCAGATTCTGGAAACACAACCAACAACAGAGATCACGTGCTTCAGTGACAAGCACAGACACTCATGTCAGTACATCACAATTCCAATGATAAATCAAATGTGAAATGTATATCTGTATGTAGTCTTGGAAGTATTTGATAACGAAAAGTTATATAACTGAAGAGACAGTTACTGTAAAACACAGATAAGATAACGTTTTTACCTCAAGCCTTACAAGTTTATAAACTCAGTTGTTTTGAGTAAACAAAGACCCCCATCCACACGGGTCCTGCACCTTAGCAACGAAGTGACTATATAAATATAAATACGAATAATACAATATAATTACTGCTGAGATTCTTCACACCTCTTTTCCAAGCCCTTTTTAAGGTTCTGGTTTCTAATCCACCCTCTTCCATTTTGTTTCATCAAAAACAAAGGTGTTCAGTCGTGATTGTATCATGATCAAGGACACGTTTGTGTGCATTTTGTTTTGTGCTTTCACGAGAACGTATGACTCATTTTGCAAGGCTGAATCCAGCACAGGGGTGGGCTGAGCCCACCTAAACGTTCGTCTTGCCCACCCAATGATAATTAAAAAACAACACCAAAAATGGCAGTATTTTCTAATGGTATGAAGAAGCAACACCCACATTTACAGCAGTAGCATTAACAATGTAATGTTCATGTTATGAATACTAACCTCTTAAGACCACCATCATAACCAAAACTCCTTCAATACCACAGAACAGTAAACTTTAATAAGTCTCCTACTTTTGTTGACCTGATTAAAATGCCTAACAAACATAACACTATTTCATTTCACTCTCATTATGCAATCCATGCTATGCATTCTTGGAGCTGGAATTTCCCTGTCTTGACGTCATTTGAAAGATATTATTAAAAGAGTTAAGAGACTTGACTCATTTTTAAAATGTTTAAATCGTTAAACACATTTACACGTATGAAATTGAAAAAACCTTTCACAGTTCTGAGTATAGTACATTTATTTTTAAATCAGCAGAATGTAGGTTTGGGAATACATGTTAAAGGAGCTGTAGCCTATCTTGAGTGGTAAATCTGTGCTAACTACAAGAAAACATGTAAAAGCGCAACCAAAAGACGTCTGTGAACATTCAGTGTTTTCATTTCAGAGAAAGGACACCCAATTTAATATTTAAGTTTCTCATTCCAGTCTCACCTTCTTCTGATGAGCTATAAAAAGGCCGTTGAAAAGCGCTCATCATTTTATTCTCCTTTTGACTGATCAAAGATGGACCTGAAAATCTTCATTGCTCTCCTTTTTCTTCTTTTCTCTGGAGGTACAGTACAAAAAATACATCAGTAAATTTATCATTTTATTATACAAACACAGATACTTGACTGTTCCTCCTTTATTCTGTTTTCTTTCAGGAAACTCGCTCACATGTTATGAGTGTGAAAGTTGGACTGGTTCTTGTGTAGGTGAACGGGTGTTGTGTCCCTCTGGAACTGTTTGTGCAATTCAAACAACATCCTTGTGTAAGTTTAGCTTGAGAGTAAATTTACCACAATGTTATTGTGTCACTGTTCTCTCTTCTACTCAAAAATGTCAGGTCCATCAAAATTTGTCACACTCGGTTGACTTTGAAAATCTGATTTTATTATTCCTAAACTGAGAATCTTTCACTTTTGTTGGTCAGGTTTGAAGAAGTAAATGTTTTGTTAGACATTGTAGGTAATTCTGCAATGAACACCACCGTGAAGTCTTGTGTAATGCCAGAGGCCTGTGGAGGGGTATCCACGAACTATGGCATTGCAAGATCCGTAATATCTGTGCGATGCTGTAACACACACCTCTGCAATATTGAAAATGTCCCAGGTATTGTCTTTGATATTCAGCACATTTGGATTAATCTGAAGTATTGCAGATGTAAGAATAAGATCAGTATCTTCAACAGATTACACCTCCAACCGCCCCAATGGAAAAAAATGTTACTACTGTGATGAGAAGAATTGCTTTAACAAATTAGACTGTTTAGGAACAGAAGACCACTGCATTACAACAATAAGTAAGAATTAATTTGCAGAAAAAGATCAAATATCCTCCAATAGATGTTTTTATATCATTCACGAACATCTCTAATTATAATATATGTTTAGAAAAAATAGTGCAATGTATATATGAAATTATTTAAAATATTTTTAGATTTTTGAAGTTAGTATGGAAATATGTACATGATTAGGATATCACAATCATTTTTGATTTAACTTCTCTTCTCTTGACATTAGAAACTACTGAGGCTGTTCCAAAAACTTTAAAAGGATGTGTCTCAAAGTCGATCTGTGATGCTGTACCACACAGTAATGACCGTTTTAACAACCACGTGTGCTGTAAGGGGAATCTGTGTAACACTGAGGAGAATCTGCATGACTGTGAGAATAAACACCGTTGTATGAAAAAGACAAATCTGTGGGACAGTGAGGATCATCTTTGGGACAATGACGAAAATCTGTGGGACAGTGAGGATCATCTGTAGGACTGTGAGGAGAAACTATGTGTACTATGTACTTCACACTATACCAAATAATATAAACGCTTATTTTGCAATAAAAATGTATACAACATAATGTCTTAATCGATAAGACGGATCTATAAACTAATTGAAATAAATAATTTGATTAATACCATCAGGTGACAGCAGAATCTTTATGCTACAGTATAGACAAAGACGGTACAAAAAAAATTATCTTGTTATTCATAAAATATTTCTGAGAATGAGTAATTACTTATTTATGTAGATTTGATCATTTTTTAACTCAAAGCAGCAACATTACAAAATGTGAACAAAATTAAGGGGTGTGAATACTTTTGCAAGCCACTGTATCAGCCATCAAACTTTTATGACACACCTTAGATCCTTCTGTGAAAGGATGTGTCTCTAATGCCAATTCACATGTGATTTCATACGTGTCTCATGATGTCAGGGGAAGCAGATTGTCTGTGTTTAGCAAACAAGACATTTCTCTTAGCAGCCAGGAAGATCAAGCAACATCAGGAATAACATTGTGTACTGCAATGCTCAATGTATGAAGCAGAAACAGCCAATGATCATGTTATCAATGATCAGTGGTGGACGAAGTACACAAACCATGTACTTGAGTAAAAGTAGAGATACCCAAGGAAAAATATTACTCAAGTAAAAGTAGAAGTGCTGCCTTTAAACTTTCACTTGAGTAAAAGTACAAAAGTATTTGCCTTCAAATGTACTTAAGTATCCAAGTACTATTATTTTGATTAAATAAAATATATTTTATGTGCTTTTCTTTTAGCATGTCATAAGAAATACAGAGTATATACAGAGTATATTACTTTCAGCATAGGCTTAGTTAGATCAGTCTTTGGAAGCTTTTGAAAATAACAATACCTGTTAATATGGAGAACTCCTCTCCACCAGTCTACTGTTTTAGCATCATACATGCACCAATGCAAAATGTTCTTATAATATAATCATTGTGTTCCCAACTTGTAATAATTACTTTAATTAGCTCTTTGTTTCCTTCTTTAAATTAATACATGATGTTAGCTTTAAAAGCGTGATTTGCATGATCTTAAAACTGTACATTTAGATAACTTAGACAGTCACCTCTGATAACAGATCACTCAAAATATTTATGTAGACAAATTCAAGCTGCTTTGAAACTATATGTATTGTGAAAAACGCTAATACAAATAAATGTGAATTGAATCGCTGCAGCCTAGTCAAAATATAATTAATTTAAATTCCAACATAAAATGTTAAATTCGATTGATTCCCATTTCACAATATCAGAGAACTCAGCTTGAAAAGTTTCAAATTAAAATATGAAATAAGGCGAAACAGCTAAGTTTACTTAGCTGACGACGTGTACAATGTTCATGGTAGCGTAACAGTCTATATTTGTTCTGCAAGCTACTGTTAGATTTATATATCTTTATTTTAAATGAGTGAAATTAAAATGGCTTACCTCTATGTGTTCCCTTATTGGAAGGATAATTCTTGTATGAAGAAATTGTACAGGACCGAGGCAGGCAGAGAAGGCACTTAAAAATGAAAGACTTTCTTCTTTTCAACGATTTAAAAAGAATCGCGTAAATAAGGCCATGGGTTTTGAGCAAAGTTAGATTCTGCAGTTTCTTCCATGATTTCACTAAAGTCGAAATATTATGTTGTTGCAGACAGTTGCACTGAATCTGATGTGTTTAATCGTATTTTCGCGCTAAGTAGATAACGTTACAAAGGCGACAACGGGGGCAAAACAAAACAAATTCAAAATAAAGCGCGCGATATACTGTGATTGGTGGCTCGTTTTACCAGTTAAGTTTTTACTGACTTATAAATAAAAAGGAACGACTGATTTTTAAGATGTAGTGGAGTAAAAAGTAAGATATTTGACTTTGAAATGTAGTGGAGTTAAAGTAAAAGTCTCCCAAAATTGAAGTACTTGAGTAAAGTACAGATACACAAAAAAACTACTTAAGTACAGTAACGAATTACATTTACTTCGTTACTGTCCACCACTGTCAATGATAATAATTTGTAACCTCTTAAAACCACCATTGTAACCAAAACTCTTTCATATATCAACAGAATAATAAAGACTAATAAATGTCCTGTTGTCATCTTGCTTAAAACTAACATTAAGTTGACTTGATTCATTTCATAAAACATTTCAATCGAACGGTTTGGGCATATGGCTTAAAGTTATAAAGTGTCAAAGGAGCTACTTTTGTGCTGGGGATGATCTATTAGGTCTGTTTTTCCAAAGTTCTGTTCATCTGCTAAAATAGTGGACCACAATTTCTGTGCTGTTTGTGCTTATCCGACAAGAAAACATGTAAAAGTGAAACCAAAAGATGTCTGTGAACATTCAATGTTTTCATTTCAGAGAAAGCCCGCCGCCTTTAAATTCAAGTTTTACTTTCTCATTCCAGTCCCACCTTCTTCTGATCAGCTAGAAAAACCATTGAAAAGCGCTTATCATTCTATTCTCCTTTCGACTGACAAAAGATGGACCCACATTGTCGTTTGTAATACTTGCAGAGGTTGTCTGTAATCTTAAGCTTGTGCGAATCGGATTTGGTGGGCTCACATATCATTTTTCAAGGTTTTATTCACCGTTTGTGAATAATTGAGGCTGTTTTGAAGTGTTTTGGTATTATTTCGGTTGCTGGTTGATATACATAAGTTACCAGGAGTCGTTTGTTTATTTATCATAGAAACTCTCAAAACATGTGAGACCTGTGATCGCCGTAATCTTTAGTCCGCGTCGGGATCACTGGTCTCAAATGCTGAAAGGTACGGTCGTATATTGTTAAACCAAATATTGATGTGGGGAGGTCATTTATAAATCAAAGGACGTCTCCAGATATCCCGTGCGAAAACTGTGAATGGTGCTGATGCGTAACATAATGTTACATCTCAAACCAAATTCACAGAAGGCTCTAACTACACAAACTGTATACAATCATAGTGGTGGGCCCGTTAAAACCAAGCGTTTGCAGAGGTGGTTTCAAAACCTCGCTCACATGTTATAAGTATAAGAGTTTGACTGGTTCTTGTGTAAGAAAACAGGTGTTGTGACTCTCTGGAATAGTGTGTGCAAGTACAAGAACATCCCTTGAGTTTGAGACAATTTACGGCAATGTTTTAATTGTTGCTGGATTATCCTCTATGTTGTGTCCATGTGTTTATTCACTCTTTTTCTAAGGACAACATATATTATTTCAAGTGAATGATGGTAGAATCCAATTTTCTAAAAAGCAACATGTGTGTGTGTGTTCTTGTACAGTATGTAAAAAGTCAGATCCAACTACATTGTGGGCATCATCCACGCCGTGGTCTCCAAAAGGGAACTTCATTACTAATGTTTATATAAAAATGTATTAATGTAAAAAGGGTTTGTATTTGGTTTAGTGGTAAGGTGAGAATAAGAGAGTTCAAATATATAGTTTGTACATTTTTGTGTGTTTAACACACAACTAACACACTACAAATACTTAATGTTTAACCATAAAAATTGACACTGTTTATTCTGCTTAAAAGTTTACATGTCACTCTTTATAGTGTATCGTGTTGATCCTAACTGGAATTAGAACTTTAGGTGCTTTGTCAGATAAATCAATACATTTAAATATAAATAAGCACATGGAAAAGTGAAAGGAAACACCTGCGCCATTGCAAAGGTCTGTATCACAGCACCGGGAAGAAACTTTCTGTCCTGCAACATCTGTGTTTAGAGTTACACACTCATTGTCCGCCTTTGAGCACGATTTTGTTGTTAAAGAACCTTTAAAAAGGATTTTTTCATTAGAATTTTCCTTAAGATAAAACATTTTGTGTCATTTCATGACAACATTAAACATTAATTACATTAAAAAAGGAATTTTTAATTTTATGTACGGTATAAATGTTCTCGAATTGGAGATTACACTCTTAACAAATAAAGGTTCTTCACGATGCCATTGAAAAACCTTTTTTGTCTAAATTGTTTCTTTAAGAACCTTAAACATCCAAACAACCTTTCAGTTTCATGAAATGTTCCTTGAGGAAAATAAAGGTTGTGTAATAGTTCTTCTATGGCATCGCTGTGAAGAACCCTTTAAGCTTCTTTATTTTTAAGAGTGTATGATGGTATAAATATGGAAAAATGGACTAAAGGAAAAAAAACATAAGAATTAATTAGGGCTTAACCGCTTTTTTATATATTTTGCATCAAACCAGTAGCCCTTGTTTATAAAAAGGTTGTAATTCTTTTTATATTATTTCACATTTCCTCTCCAGTCATTTACTGTCAAACTGGACATTTCTGTCAGTAAATTATAACGGTAAATGTCCACAATCAAACTGGATTTACCGAGAAGAGTTGTCTTTGTTCCAGTGAAACATTTTGAGAATCCATCACCACACGTCTCCTCTTTTGCATCACAAACACTATTCAGAATAGATGTGCATGAATAACACTTGAGAGAGTGTCCTTAGGGGAAAAAATGAGAAAGAGAGAAAAAAGAGAGACTTTCAGTAACTTCTTTATGTAAATCAAATAATACATATTGATGCATATTGAGTTTTGTTTTACCTCCAGTGATGAGTATGAAGAGAAGTGCAATGGTGATGCGCAGATCCATGTTGGGTGAGGAGAGGAATGATGTGGTTTCAGTGTTTCAGTGTCTCTTTTATAACTCTTCAGAAAGGGGAGGCTTTAATGCACAAACTTTCTGCTGCCCCTTAAAAACCGAGCTTTACTTTTTTTACAGTTGTCACATCAATGTTCTGATATTGAAAGCAGAAGCAAGCATGCATATCAGGAGCTGTTTCTCCAATAGTCTGCTGCCACCTACCGGTTATTGAAGATACATTCAAATTGCATTTCATAGAAAGTTTGACTGCAAAATTTTTAGCAACAATAGCAAATAAGATAAAAGCTAAATTACGGAAAGTAGGTTACTTGTTAAACCAAACCGAATCTTCAAAATATAATTTTTATTGATAAAAGCAAATGTACAGTCAGGTGGTAATGTTTTCAAAGCATTGAAATGAAAAACAGATTTATGACATTATACCTCTTATACTCTTGGGCTTATTTGTGTTTTATAATTATTCGTTTATGAAAGGTGATGAGAAAGTTTAATTGCGTGTATCCGTTAAAACCACCTGATTAAAATGATCCTGTGAATAATGATCATGTATTTTGTTATATCTGTTAAAAAATATTTAAGCAATGTAAAATATTGTGAAGGGCAAACATAAAACACAAACGTGAATAAACTGCTGAAAATAAGCTCAATATTAATGTTAACGTGTCTTAAACTGACATACGTTCTAGAAAGGTCCAAAACCAGTCCAGTATCCAAATGTCTAATCACATGTAGAAAAAAAAACATATTATTTGTGGACAAGTGTTTTAATTTAGCACAGCATATTTTATAGTTAATATAATTTTTTTTAATTGTCTTCCATTTGTTAAACAGCTACTTTTCAAGCAAGAAAATAAAAATAGTAGAATGGCAATGAAAGTGTGTTGTACACTAATGTTAAGCAGCCATTAATCAAACAGAAAAATAACAAAAGTACAGTATTATAGTTAACACATATGTAACTGTTTTAGTCTTTCTATTTTTCAAAATGTTTACTCTCATTTTCTTGGTCCCTGACCACCAGCTCTTCCAGGAGTGTGATTCATGTGTTCCACTGTTGATGCATGGAAGTCAGAGCTATGGATCTACCAATTGTTTTCTAATAGTCTTGTATTACTTTCAAACAGCAATAAAACAAGTAAACAACAAAATACTGGATTATGGTTAACACATTTGAAAATGTTTTAGAGTCGGTGAAAGTTGTTTATGGCTCATTTTTCATATCTACCACCTCCAGCGTGCTTCTTGGTGTTCCGCCATTGCTGCATCAATGTCTGAATCTGTTGCATTTTGTGCTACATCTGTTCACAGCATTTGAATGAGAGAAGAGAATATGAATATTGAAAAAGTAGAAAAGAATCAAAGGCTTAATTTGAGGTAAATGATATGAACTTATTTAGAAAAAGACTATCCTACGACTTCATTTAAAATACGTTAAAATGTCTATGAGATTGTTATTAACATGTATTACACATAATTTTTCTCCAGAATAATCTTATGTCAATATAAGTTGCTAATAACACTAGAATAAACGTTTTTTAATGGTATCAAAAGCACCTGATGTGTACTGCATTCCATGTTGTTCAGTTTGAAAGATGAACTTCAGCAAATAGCTGTCATTCTGGATCATGGCAAGGAATCTTCTATTAAGAGTCTAGATTGTCACAAAGAATATATGTTATATAAGTAATAAAAAGCATTTAACCCCTCCGTCTTCATACCACTTGAGTATACAAAGGTGTATTTGTAAAAATATCGAAACTATTTTTGTTTCATTCCTGATATTTATTTTTTAGTCTTTTATGAAACCAAACAGCTTTACATAATGTATGCAACCCAAAATGATCAAGAGGAGCAAAGATTGTGTTGAATGACTTTTAAACTAAGTACATTGGACAAGATATAATTTATGTTATTCAAAACAATCAGTATACTTAAGAAGCAAAATGTAAACGCCCAAACAAAAAGAATATCAAGAAAGTGGTGAAAATGGTAGACGAACAAACTTTGATGAAAAATTTATTCATGTTTAATGTAAAATCTGCTTGAAGGAGAGTAACCACAGCAATTGTCTCTAGTCCAACAACTTCTGTTAAAACATCTTACAGATCTACGTGGCACACAACCACATGCATGAAATGTGCCTGTGGGGTAAGAGTCTTCTGCTATGATGTGTTTGTTTGTCATTTTCATAATGAAACTCAATGAGGTATGTGCCAGAAAGAGAATAATTGCTTAATCTACTTCACTTTAATTTAACATGGGAAACAGGATGATGTATTGGCTGTAAATTGTTTAACTGTGGGTTGAGAAACAGGTTTAGGAACCACAGATCCAGGATATGTTGGGAGTGCCCTCTGGTATTGGCACTCAGACTGTTGGATGTGACCGTATTCTGCTAAAAACACGTTTTACCAGATTAACAGAACTTGTTACAGCAGTGAAGATCCTGTAGTTCCTTTGAAATTGCTCTTTGTTTAAGCATGTTTTCAGCTGTAAAACTTTCTGAGATCTCTTATGACATTCTAATTTTAACATATTTTATGAAACCAGACAAAGAATGTTTTAACTCTTAATTCTTCCTATTTACATTACATTCACTCGTATTTCTTATGAAGTGAAACTGGAGGAGGATGTAACTGCCCTCGCAGATGTAATCACAGAATTATTATCACAGTTATTATTGAGTCTTATTATTGATTGTTGTTTATTTAAATTCTCTGAAAACTTGTTTTACGCCCGCCCCAGCTAAATCACTATAGTATATGTTATAGTGTCAATAGAATGAGAATTAATGCTGTTCACATAAATGAATAATACGTTTCCAAATGGATACACATATTTTGTGAGCACCTTACTTCTTATAAAAATGATTTTAATACAAAATCTGCCCATTTTCTCTATAGTGTTGAAGCATAGGCCGACTGGTACTGCCTACAAACCGGAATCTAAGACAAAATACTTTACATGTGCATGACTGGACACATTGGATGCGGTCACAACCCGAGTGCGATTGTTCCCAGCACCACCCAACCCGAAGTGTTGGTTGGGTTTCACACATATCTTAATTCTATGGAACCCCACCAAGCAAGCAACAGCCGTCATTTCAACATCTCAGTAATAGACCATATATAGTCAGGCTATAAGTAACCCATTTCTTGCCCAAATAACCGGTTATATGTTGTTTTTGCCTAAAAAACTTGTATGATGTATGATATTCCATAATGTTAACAAAACCAACAGTGTTTAAGGCATTTAGTTTAATTTCATTGACATGTTTTGTGCGTAGCCACGATTTAGCTCCAATTCACACCGGCTATTTGTAGCCCACGTATAGTCAAGACATTTTCGTTCTTTGGCCAGTTGGTGCAGAGATTGTTGATGTATCTTCCCAGCAAGCAATAGCCGTCATATCAACTTCTCAGTTAAGATGTGCGGTTTTCTTACGTCATCACAAATGTGTATGGCGCATGAAAAAAATCAGAACACCAGTCAATATATTGTGTTTATTCAGTTTGTTTCTATTGTGCGCAGCAGAGTAAACAACACTGAGGTTTACTGTATGTAAGTTGCAAGCAGACACCTTTTTGCTGCATAACACTCGTGGAGTGCTGGACTCGAATTCAAAGTAAACCATCGACGCTATCATTAGAGATGGGGAGTCGACTCCAAAAGCGTCGATTCCACGACTCTTAATGTCCCTTAAGTCAGAATCGACCCTAACACAGGAATCGACTCTTGTCTTGTCATTGACTCAAATTGGTTAAATTGTCTTTGTGATTTGCGAAACAATCATATTTAAGGTAAAAGGCATACCTCCACTCTCTCTGGCTGTACACGTTTACATTCCGTAAAACAATGTGGGAGTCAGAGCATTAGCGACGCCTACTGGTACTCTCACAAAAGGCCACGCACAATAGTTCATGTTCATTCTTCAACTTCAATCTGATCACAATAAATTCTCAAATTCTTATTAAAAACTCTCCTATATTCAGTCTGTCACTTTTCAAGCTATTCATTCTCTAAACAACTGTTAAAGGTGCAGTTTGTGACAATTTTTTTTGACAATCTCCCAAAACCACATAGCTAGTGTTATATATTTTTTCAGCTGAGGACTACAGTATATCTAAAGTTTCCAACTAATTGAAAATCGTGAGAAAATCGCCATTCTTAAAAGTGACACAGGGCTGTGGAGTCGCCTGTCAATGGTGTCATATCCGCGTTATCCTTTGTTAGCGCCTTTTTGACGTAGAAACCTCATGACAACAGTTTCATGGACCAATGGTGAAGTAGAGTCTAGTAAGCCACTAGTTTGTTTCAAGCAGTCACTTATTTATAGACCAGATTTATTCGGAACATTTATACAACTTTACTTCATCCACTAACATGATTTCTTGTTCCCATCTGATTGATGGCCATCAGGGGTGGAGTTGAAGACAAAAGATCCCATCATTCCATGCTCCTTCACAGCGTCATAAACCCATGGCATTGTTGTTGTTTTCATCGTGCGCTAACTAGCAGTCGTTTTTACAACCTGGTCTCATGGGTAAGACGTACCTCTGCACACTTTCTGCAGCGCCACTAAATACGTTCTAGCAGGTACATATTTCTACAGTTTTCAGACACGAAAGTCCACTGGGGGCGCTAAAGGGAAGACCTCTGTGTGACACATCGAAGACGGTTGACCCGACATACAACACGATTGACAGTCAGAGGTATGTACAGTATATCACATTATAGTAATGCTGTCGGCGCTAGTTTATTGAAATTGTAAATCGTTAAGTTGTTTTACTGAAACATGTTTGCTCTAATGGTAACTAAAGTGTAACGTTAGAATCATGTGACTGCTCGTGTGACGCCAGTAGGACAGTTAAGTTAAGCTAATGCCTTAGTAATTTAGCTAGCGTTAGCCACCGCCGACAATTAAAGTTTTTTTTTACAATTAACGCTACGTATTCTGCGGTAGATTTAGTAGCTAGGTGGCTTGTTATCCGGTTAGCTAAATAAAGCTGTTGGTGACCTTTGAAAATATAAATAGATCGATTTATAATTCAGTTTATTGTTCGCAGTGGTGGACAGTAATGACGTTTTTATCTTTTTACTCCGCTATATTACATAAAGCATATCGTTACTCCTTATTTTGAAATAAAGAAATCACGATGTGCCCCTCATGAAAGAAATTGTTATTTTTAATGAACCGGGTAAATCGGTTCGCAAATCACACCAAATGATTCATTTACGATGTATGAACCACTGATTCAAATGAGCCGTTCAGAGCGAGTCTTCAGTGAACTGAATTCACGAGCGTGACACGCGATTCTGTGTGCGCGCGCGCGTGCGATACCTAAGTTACTAATGTCCAGTTTAAGGATAATCTTTGTAACTGAAAATCACACTTAGGTCAAACTTATCAGTTGTTGGTGAATTCTTAATCTGCAGAAATGCTTGAATATAGACACATCGACGTCAATTTGAAATGTTTAGGTGAAAAGACGAAATATTATAGTAACAGAAGTTAAAAAGTAATTTAAAACGCATGCATCATTCATCGTTCCAGTTGATGTAGCTTGTAATTTTATGCATTCATCCCTGCGTGACCCCTGTTTTTACCCTTGTTTTTCAACACATTACATATGTGACAAGCACTAAGCCGAAATAACTTATTTATTTACTTATTTGAAAATGTATCTAACCTGAGAAACTACATGATGGAATAAGAAAGGACCTGATGTACATGCTTACTATCAGTGATGCCTGCTGGGGTCGTTTTACCCCACAGACTAGGTTTAGTAAATAATTATGGAAATATATTTTCCATAAAATGTAATCACTAAATACAGTTTGTATTCTTATGTCAAATATAACTCAGATTTTGTGCAAAACGTCAAGCTTTAAAACACTTTTCCATTAACCAATGAAAATTGGTTGTATTTGTCTATTGGCATAGTTGTAATTAGGCTAACTTACATTTTAAAATACTTTTAATCAGACTACAGTTAATTCAAAATCGTATAGTGAAACGTTGACTTATCAGGTTAGTCTTTCCATGTAGCACCAACTTGTGCCAATACCATGCTTGCATATGAGTGCGTATTACTACATTTATTTATGTATTGAACATGCATTTTATGTAGCAGCCGTACCTGCCACAGAATGATTGGAGCTTGAGCTAATGAGACCTGCCCATGTGGCTAGACTTTAAAGTAACAACCTAGTTTTAAAAAGTTCATTTATGTTATAATGATATGTAACGTTACAATTTGACCCCTTTTTACTGGATCATATGGTACAAAAATATGTTGTATTACTTTTTTTCTTCTGTTTAGAGATGCCGGGAAACACACAGAAATTGTGCCCCGGGTGCAACACCCTGATAAGTGTTGCATTCAAGACATGCCCACTCTGCAAACAACTCCAGCCGTACAAAACAAAAGTTGCAACGAAGAGATGCAACTTTCAAAATAAGAAGGCTGAATGGAAGAAGTCAATCAAGAAAAACAACAACAGGACAGTTGTACTTAATAGCTGCCATGTGATGGTAAGTTTAGTTCAGGGCTAAGCATACAAATAGGGTGATTCATGAGGTCAACTCAGTAAACGTAGTAAAGTTAAACGGTCAATTGGCATGTTTCCATGCAGCTGTCAAGTGAACTTTTGAAATGTGGCAAAAAAAGAAAATATGAATCAGATCTGTTTCCATCAACTGGTTTTGAGTGAATAAATTCCCGCAACGGGAATCCCGTCACCCCCCTGGAAAAAATACATTGATGAAAACATGGCTGATGAAGCAGAAATAAATATCACAGTGATAGCATTTTGGGGAATATTTAGTTATAAACCAGTAGTAATTAATTTCTTGACATAAGTAGGCATGGGCCGGTATGAGTTTTTGGTGGTATAATAACCTTGCATAACGAATACCACGGTTTCACGGTATTGCTATTACAACACTAAAATGTGTTACCTTCAAATGTATGCATGTGCAAAAAACAACTTTTCGACTGGACACCATAAATTTCAGTTTGAACCCTAACATGTGTGTCAGGTCAAAATAAAGCCTTAAAATTACAATATTCTTTAAAAATATATATATATATATTAGACATAAACATCAAACATTGAATTACATGATTTAACTATCTATTTTTATGCAAACACAGCTAATACCTTAGAAACTGTATCACATAATTTTTTTTGTGGTTTTGAAACTCTTTTAAACCTCGGTATACCTTGAAACCGGTATGCAGCCCATGCCTACATATAAGTGGCACATTTTAAGAGTTTTTTTTCAATGACCATAAAATTGAAATGAAATGAAATTAATATTTAAGTCAATTTATTGTATTCTATGCATGTTTTTTAATCTAAAGTTTTTATTTCAGCTTGACAAACTTGCTGCCCTTGATTTTTTCCCCATACTACTTTTGGGGAAGAAATTTAAGGGAAACTTGGTGGCCGATGCCATCCTTGGAGGGGATTACGTTTTGGATCCCGATTTGTTTCAGAGGGTTAAATTGATGTATGAAGCAGTGCTAAAGAGTAAGTTTTTTTACTAATATTAAGGTCTGTAATCTGGAAACACTTATAATCCAAATGTTTCATTCTCTTTTTTTTCATATAGATGCAAAGGGTGAGCATTACATTTAGCCATAATAGGATAAAGCAGCATGTGGTGGCTCTATTCCAAAATAATACTATTGCCTGAAGTCAACAAAATAGATAAACAGTATTAGGCAGACTGTTTTGTGACATTAATTACAACTGATGGGAGAAGACATGTTTTAGGTCTTTGAATTGCCCCTGATTTAATTAAAGTAAAAAAAGATCTACCTATTCCTGATAGGGACAGTATACTGCACATGTAGTTTATGCTTTCTGGCTCATAGCGTTTGGTATGAATTGATCTTCCTGTGGTAACAATGTTCTGAAGCTAGCGTTCTTTAAATTCTGGCCATAGGGCGGCTCTTTGATACCTCAGGAGACCTGGATGTAATCTCGTTATTGTTTCATTTATGTATCCATTTAATCACAGATTTTGCTCCATTTCCTTAAAATAATCAGTTTTAGGCAGAAAAGATATGCGGAACTCTAATGTAAACTTTTAACGTAGATGAAAAGATCTACTACATTTCCCTCTCCACAACAGCTTTGAACAGTCTTCTTCTCATAAATTAGTTAGGAATATTTCAGCCTCCTTTACAAACACCAATGTTGTCTTGTGGGGGAAAAAGAGAATGTAATATTAATTTTAGTATAAACTCTGCTTGACTATTTATCCTGTTGAGACCTCACCTTAAACACCTTTGGAGAAATTTGGTTCTAAAAAGTGATAGAAGCATGAGAATACATTTAATATTTTGGGGTTGGATACCTCCTCTTTATATACAACTAGCTGCAGCTTCTGTAGCATTATCCCCCTGTCATAATCATGAAAATTTAGAATGCTCTGATCAAACGCTAAGTACAGTATTGCCTTGATGACTAGATCTGTTGACATATACTGTAGATCCTTAATGGCTCTTTTCAATCATAACATTACACAACACACATGTAATGTAGAAACCAATTCTAGCCTCTTACACTTGCATTCAGGTCATCTTTATGTTTTTAATAATTAGTCATAGGCAAAGTTCTTGATTTTGATCTTTGTCTTGTCTGCAAGTTCATTGTCAAAGACAGAAGAAGGCCACAAGTAGCACAGAAACTACTGACCCTCCAGAAGCTACTGCCACCAGCCCTCCAGAAGCTACTGCCACCAGCCCTCCAGAAACTACTGCTACCAGCCCCCCAGAAGCTGCTGCCACCACCCCCCCAGAAGCTGCTGCCACCAATCCCCCAGAAGCTGCTGCCACCAACCCCCCAGAAGCTACTCCCACCAGCCCTCCAGAAGCCACTGCCACCAGCCCCCCAGAAGCCACTGCCACCAGCCCTCCAGAAGCCACTGCCACCAGCCCTCCAGAAGCCACTGCCACCAGCCCCCCAGAAGCTACTCCCACCAGCCCTCCAGAAGCCACTGCCAACAGCCCTCCAGAAGCCACTGCCACCAGCCCTCCAGAACTCACTGCCACCAGCCCCCCAGAAGCTACTGCCACCAGCCCCCCAGAAGCTGCTGCCACCACCCCCCCAGAAGCTGCTGCCACCAACCCCCCAGAGGCTACTCCCACCAGCCCTCCAGAAGCCACTGCCAACAGCCCTCCAGAAGCCACTGCCACCAGCCCTCCAGAAGCCACTTCCACCAGCCCTCCAGAAGCCACTGCCACCAGCCCCCCAGAAGCTACTGCCACCAGCCCTCCAGAAGCCACTGCCACCAGCCCCCCAGAAGCTACTGGCATTGATATCACGGGCTTATCAGAAGCCACAAGACCCCAGGCCCAGAAGGCCAAAAATAGACCAAGAAGTGAAGTACACTGTATGTCCTTAATACTCGGTAAAGTGGGTCTGAACCCTTGACATTCTTAATAAGTAGAAACTTACTGTATAATAAAGTGTGACATCTTGATACAGATCCAGTCCAACAGATTGAAGCCAGCAAGAAAAAAAAAAAGTGTTGAGTACATTTTCTATATTTACATTTACATCTGTAGCTTTCCTGTAGCTCAATGGTAAGAGCATTGCGTTAACAGCTTTGGATAAAAGCGTCTTCCAAATGAATAAATGTAAATTAATATTATTTATTAACTACTCTTTGATTCTGCAGTCGCTGATTGGTTTTATTTGTAGCAATATACTTATTTCAAAATAATATTGCCTATCTTTCAGATGAGTGTCCAGAATGCTGTAGGAGAGTGAGCCAAAACAACTTTGATTACTCCAAGGTTTTGAAAAAAAGAGTGAGAGAGGTTTGTCTTTCTAAAGCCTTTTCACACAGTCTTGCTTTATATCGATGTACTTGCAGTCATACACTACTTATATATAGTCTTATATATAGACTACGCTATAGCCAGTATTTTCAGATTGGATTAACTTCAGGTTTTTTCTTTGGTATAACAATTGTGATTCATAAACCAACAATGACAACAAGCAAAGAAAAACTATTATGTAAAAGATAAGGGCGAATAGTCCAGCTAAAGCATACACTGATCACCATAATGGTGACTAAATAAAATAAATTCACATTGACCTAACATATTACTAACATAATAATATAGTGACATCACTATGATCATCCCATGACCTCATGTGTTGACTGTGTAATTATGTTGCCGTTTATTAAACGCTACTTGTTCTAGGCCTTTGTTGTTTGTCTGACCAGTATGAAACCTACGATTACACACAGTTCTGAAAATTAACATACTTCGATTTTCCTTCATAGCCTTTATACCTTTTGCAAGTATTGACATGACCATTTAATACATTTTTACATTTAATTAATAATGGTCTTAAAATTGTCTTAAATATCTTTAATTTTACTTGTTGAAACTTACAGAAGCCCTGAAAACATTAGAGCATAGATAAAAAAGGATAACACTCTGAACATGCTGAATGTGAAGTTAAGATGAATTGAAACTGAATCACTTTGAATTCTTTGTATTTAATAAAAACGCATTTGGACACAACAATGTATTCATGTAATTGTTACTAAGCTGGATCATGACATCATTGTTTTCTTCAAAGCTGCTGTTTAGACAGATGAACTTAGTAAAAACTAATCAATAAAGACTGAACTTAATTATGAAGGACCCGTTTTTCTAGAGCTGCTACACAATTTGTATTGTAAAAAAGCACTATTTAAATAAAGGTTACATGATGACATTACGTGATATGTTATGTCTTTACCTCATGTACTTTAACACTTTGAAACACCATCTAACAGTCATAACAGACATCATAACAGTCAATCTTATTTATTTATCTTGATAATCTGTGGTGCATTCATGACATGGAAACTGTATATTTAACCATCACAATTGCAAGATTTGTGCCATGACACACGTGGCTGGATTTTGTGTTGTGGAAACTTGTGTGGTGATCATGTTTGTTTTTTGATTGTTCTATAGGGAACAGAGGAGGTCCTCATTCGTTGGGTTCCATGCAAGACCTGGTACGTGTACTAATCGACAGTTTATTACATACACACCATATACAACAGTTTAAATATTTGGGTAACAGTAACAATGTCAATAGTTCACTGAAATGTTAAAATATTTTCAATTGTTATATTTCATAAAGTGATATAACAATTTGCTTGCCAGACAGAGTTACTAAGCAAATGTACATTTTTACTCAAAACGTTGTCTCTTGCAGTGGGACCAAATGGAAGGACTCATGGGAGCCTTCTTCTTTTCTTGAAGAATGAATTAGAAATATGTAAATTAATTTAAAAATGGGGCTTGTTGTTCATTGCCTAAAATGTATATCCCTTCAGGAATATCCTAATAAAAATCAGGTGTCAGTTTTGTATGCATCATTATGGGACATGGTATGTCACTTACAGTATGTCTTGCAAATTTAATGTTGCATGTGTTGCCTTTTAAACTTCCAAAATGTTGCCGTTCAATATGAGATTGAGTCCATCTGCAAGAGCAATTTAGCTGTCCTGCCTGCACCCCAGCAAGGTTACATATTGGTTACACCCAACCAAGATTACATATTGGTTGAAGGAAACATTACTGTTGAAAATGTTTTGCAAAGTATTCTAGAATGTTCACATTCACACATGAATGGCAAAATACACAACAATGTATTGTACACCAAGTTACCTTTGTCCGTGTCAAATCTTAAATGTTAGTTCTATTTGTTCTTGTTTTTTTAGATCTGAAAGTGGTCACGATGTGAATACATTTGAGAATATATAGTTATTTGAACACAAATTATTCTTTCCATTTTTCATATACCTATTTCATACAATTGTTACATCATGTCATAATGATCATTTGTTAGTTACGATTTTTCGACAATGTAGGTCACTGGAATGTGCATTTGTGTTTGGAGTTGGTTGGCAGCCAGAGAGAATTCTCACAGATCCAGCAAGAAGGTGGATGAGGAGCAACTGGAGTTGGCAGTCTGCAGGCACGGTGAGCAGAGAACATCACAATGCTGCGGGTTCCACCTTAGGGCAGGAAGTGGAGAAGTAGTTGGTATGCTATGTAGATGTGCAATCATACAGTATATCTGTATTTGGATAAAAGACCAGAAGAAGCCATGGCAGTAGTACTATCTTTTGATCTATTATTCATTGGCCGTGCAATAATTGTGCACTCAAAGCATCAAATAGATTTAATATTGGCAAATAATTACATTAAATATAAAATACCTAAGAAAGACAAATGTTTCTATTTACAAGAAACATGTTAATGGCTTCACATAAGATGGACAGGATTGAACAGAATAAACTGTATTATGGTGATAAAATTATCAGATAACAAATAATGATTCATACTAATAATAATAATTCTTCTCATCATTTTAGACTTCTAAAGCTATGCAGATCCCCCTTGGGACCTGGAAACCCTGAAAGCTCACCTTCACCTGGAAATGAGAGCATGGTCAGATGGTAAGAAAATGATGAACATTATCTGACATTTGTGTCAATCCCTTTTTTTCAGGAGAAACTGACTATCGAATATTATTGTAAAAAGGAATCATGATATCAGCACCATGTTATTCTGCAGTAGTAATCACAAATGAAATGCTTAACTATCACAATTTCACAAGCTCTCCATCCACATTTTAGTCACTTGTATGATATCGTGGAATTGGTTACATTGTAAAGAAACAATGCTATCACTAAAAAGATGTGTCTCAAATATGAACAATTGTCCATGTGTCTATATTTGACACAGAAGCAGGATAGTTTCTTAAGCAGTGCTACCTATGGGCTCCAATGTCACACACATTCACTAGTGGTTTGCTCCAACATTCCATAAACATTTCAAAATATAACGTAGTGTTGATTTTGACATGAACCTCTGCTATGTACGTACAGTACAACTTTGAACTTTAGGTTTGATCAGTCACTGAAATGGCCAACTATTCAGCATCAGTGTGCACAATGTTACAGTTACATCTTGTGATAAGTAAAGATAAGGATTAATAGGTTATTTTTGATGTTGCAAATGTAGCATTCTAGTAGATCTTGTAGATATTTGAAATTGTCTTGTTTGTTGGGCATTGTCTGCTGTATGATGATTTTTTTTTCAGTTTTTCTATACAATTCCTCTACAGGTTTGGGTGACTTGACAAATGATGCTACATATGCATTCAACTGTCTTCTCAATCGGTGGTACCACTCACTCAGTGGTACCACTCACTCAGTAGTCAACACAAACAGGCTGTAAATGCATACAGCGGTATAGCCGTTATGGAGGACATTGAGGACAACTCTCCGGTGCTGAAGATGTGCACAAAATAGACTTTCCTTTCTATTAAACAGCCCTTTTTTTGAGGTGATTTACAGTAGATAGGGCTCATTACAAACCCAACTGTTTGAAAATAGTGCACTTTGATTTTTGCATTTTAAACTAAATCTACTAAGTGTTGTCACCCATAGCTTACAGATAATCAATAATAATAGTAATGACAGTTTAAATACTGGCCCTTTGCTAGATTGTTGAGATTATCTATTTATTGTTTTTTCTGTGTCCAGCACATATAGAATGGCAATTCTAAGCTATTATTAAGATAAACTAAAAAATTGAAGAAGGAATTTGCAAATACTAATATTGGACTATTATTATTAATTTGGTTCTGCTTTTTTGTGATGACAAAGCTGTTGTTTCTCCTGACTGGCGTCACCAAATAGCAAGTTAATCATGCTAATTTCTTAAGTAATTTAGCATGTTATTAAAAAGCATTATTTGTTATTCACACGCTTAAATTGTGCAGGTTTTAAGGGAAAATATTTTGTGTATTATTGTGTGTGTGTGTATGTATGTAGGCTATGATTGGAATATTATGTGGAAATGTCTTCATTTGTCTTGATGCATACATACTGTTTGTCGTTTAAGCGTACTTGTTGATGAACACCATCAAATGGAATTTAAATCATAGACGTTTTCCTGTAATGATTGTGTTGATTGAATGATCATCTAAGTGTAAATCAATATAGACAAAAATCAAATCCACTTTCACTGACATCCTGTAAAACTGTACAGAGAAATGTATTAATTTGTCTTTATGCATATGTTCACTGATGTAATAAACACAATAATAATGTCATAAATGTCTGTTGTGTGAACTTCCTATAAAAATACCATACCATTTGTCTGACTTTTTAGACTACTGCAGATGCTTACAAGTTCATGACTCATGCATAAATACTTAGTCTTGGGTGTGGTACATACATATGTTCACCACTTTAATAAACACATTGTTGATGGCATTGCCTGTGAAGGGTGAGGTCGGGTTCCAAAGGTTTAACTAAAACAATGCCTGGTACCGGGCAGTCTCCATGAAATATTGAAATGAAAGCTTGTAATAAGACCAAACAAAATACATTGTCGGAAAGGTCACCACATGGAGAGTAACTTGTCAGTATGAAGAGTTTAAATGGCAAATGTTGAAAGTGAGACATTTTTGAATGTCATGCTAAATATGGGCTCATTTTGGATTTCATGAGAGCTACGCATTCCAAAAAAGTTGGGAAATGTAGCAATAAGAGGCCAGAAAAGTGTACATATAAAGGAACAGCTGGAGGACCAATTTGCAACATGATTGGGTATAAAAAGAGCCTCTCAAGAGTGGCAGTGTCTCTCAGAAGTAAAGATGGGCAGAGAATCACCAATTCCCCAAATGCTGCGGCGAAAAATAGTGGAGCAAAATCAGAAAGGAGTTTCTCAGAGTAAAATTGCAAAGAGTTTGAACTTATCCTCATCTACAGTGCTAATATCATCCAAAAATTCAGAGAATCTGGAACAATCTATGTGCGTCAGGGTCAAGGCCAGAAAACCATACTAGATGCCCGTGATCTTCGGGCCCTTAGACGGCACTGCATAACATACAGGAATGCTACTGTAGTGGAAATAACAACATGGGCTCAGGAATACTTCCAGAAAACATCGGTGAACACAATCCACCGTGCCATTCGCTCTTGCCGGCTAAAACTCTATAGGTCAAAAAAGAAGCCATATCTAAACATGATTGTGAAGCGCAGGCGTTTTCTCTGGGCCAAGGCTCATTTAAAATGGACTGTGGCAAAGTGGAAAACTGTTCTGTGGTCAGAAGAATCAGAATTTGAGGTTCTTTTTGGAAAACTGGGACGCCATGTCATCCGGACTAAAGAGGACAAAGACAACCCAAGTTGTTTTCAGCACTCAGTTCAGAAGCCTGTATCTCTGATGATATGGGGTTGAATGAGTGCGTGTGGCATGGGCAGCTTACACATCCGTAAAGGCACCATCAATGCTGAAAGGTATATCCAAGTTCTAGAACAACGTATGCTCCCATCCAGACGTCGTCTCCTTTAGGGAAGACCTTGCATTTTCCAACATGACAATGCCGGACCACATACTGCATCAATTACAACATCATGGCTGTGTAGAAGAAGGATCTGGGTACTTAAATGGCCAGCCTGCAGTCCAGATCTTTCACCCATAGAAAACATTTGGAGCATCATAAAGAGGAAGATGCGACAAAGAAGACCTAAGACAGTTGAGCAACTAGAACCCTGTATTAGACAAGAAGGGGACAACATTCCTATTCCTAAACTTGAGCAACTTTTCTCCTCAGTCCCCAGACGTTTGCAGACTGTTATAAAACGAAGAGGTGATGCCACACAGTGGTAAACATGGCCTTGTCCCAACTTTTTTGAGATGTGTTGATGACATGAAATTTAAAAACCAAATTATTTTTCCCTTAAAATGATACATTTTCTAAGTTTAAACATTTAATATGTCATCTATGTTGAATTCTGAATAAAATATTGAAATCTGAAACTTCCACATCATTGCATTCTGTTTTTATTCATAATTTATACTGTCACAACTTTTTTGGAATCGGGTTTGTATATAAATGTGTTTTGGGGTTAGATCTTAAGTACATTTTGGAAGATGTATAAATATTGTAGTTGTGTACAGGCAAAATAGTGTAAGGTGTTAAAAGAATGGAAATAAATTGTGGTCATTCTCTACCCATCTTTCAGTGTATGCATGCTTGTGTGATGTCATCCATAAGATGTCTTTGTTTTTTCCTCGCCGTCCTCAATGATGTCGCAGTCCATAAGGTATACGACATGGTCCTACAGTTGTTGGCATCCATGCTTTTTTCAAAAGCCAAGTTTGGTTTGTCTGTACCACAATAGGTAGGCAAAATTAGCATGATCACAGAACATTTAACTTACTAAGCCTATTATCAAAAAGTTTGGTGAAACTTTATGTATTGCATGTGATAATATTTTTGTTATATTGTAATTCTGTTATTGATCCATGTGTTAATGTAGTGAAGTATGTAGTAAACATTACAAACTATAACCAAACTGTGACGTAAAAACGATATTTTGTAATTAAGGAATCAAGACTCAGTCAGGCAGTGATAGAACATTCAGGGTCAAGGTTTTATTCTTTACAATGGGGAGAAAACATGGCTTCACAAAACAGATTCATAAAACTGGCTGAGTAGACCAGAGAAAGTCTGAGTTAAGTTTCTACTTTTACAGGAGAGGAGTAAATTACTGCACCCAGCAAACTTGAGCCACCCAGACTAAGAAGAACAGTCAAAACTCTAGTCAAATCTATAATTCATCATCGGTAGAGGCATCTGAGGAGGCATGCTCAAATGTGTCTTCATCTTCTTCTTCAACAACAGGTCCATCATTGCCACCTAACACTATTCGGGAATACGTTTCTTTCACAGTCACCAGGTCTCTCTTGATCTCCTCACGTTTTTGTAGGACAGCACTGTATAGGCCACGGTAAGCTTCACCAGAAAGCCCTGAAGGATAGCCTAAAGTTTCGGATAGAAAATAAGAAAGTGTTTAGAAGTATTCAGCAATACATCAATTTGGGACTTTCCAGGTATTATCATCTTTAAAGCAGGTTATTATAACTAGGCTATACTAAGTAAACAGCATTTAGAAATTAGTACTCACTCTGTGTGGCCAGGTCATCTGACACTGCACTAGCCTGGTCCTTCAAGGCCCTGTAGGTTCTTGTAAGCTGTGTCCAATGTTGTTTCATTTCCTCTACAAGTACAGCCTCTTCCTCAATCAGTCTCTCCAGCTGCATCACCTTGTCAAAAACGTTCTTCTTCATGCCTAAGGAAGTGTCAGGTTCTACAAAGACATATAACCAATTCAATTAACATAATACTACTAATCTTAATGCCTTTTGTTAGTAATATCCGATGTTAGTGGTACAGTTCTATCTCCCTACAGGCAACAAGTGACTGGTGTTGGATCTACAGTGTGGGAAAACAAAAGGACAAACAGATTTGACACATTACTCTGAGGAGTGACCTGTAGTAACTTCCTCTGGAGTGTAGTTTGAGTGAGCTAAAAAAAGTTTAAAGAATGCAATGATGTCTGTGCATTTCTATAGTCTGAAACAAAGGATAAGCACATGGGCCTTTCCTTTGAAAGCCAGAGTTTAATGAAGTAACTGTTTGAAGAGGATTCACCAAAATGATTCATGTCAAACTTTACATACCAGAATCCCAAGGCCAGATAGGACTTTCTGTTGTCAGAAGGTCTTCAATTGAACCTACAGATTCTGTGGTGGTTGGAAGACCATTGTATTGGGATATGGCATTAAACAGCTTTTTCTTATCCTCTCCAATCCGTCTTCGGATCTTGTGTCGCTGTTTGTTACGGTCTGCAGCAAAAAACACCACGAACAGAGGTTTCAGGAGGATACGCATGAAGGTCATTGTGCTAATGGCGCCTTATAAACTACGGTATAGAGCTCACAGAACATCCAGGATTAAAAATGCAATTGTAGAATATTTAAACTACAATAATACAACTGTGGTCATAAAACCATAATAGATAACCTTGAATGTGACCATTTTTCAAGTTATCCAGGGAGTTGGGTGCTGGTAACATTGGACATAAAGGCAGAGTTAGGACAGTTCACTCAATGTACACTCACAGTATAAAGGTTAATAATGGTTATATGTGCACAGTGTACTGTAGATGTGGGACTTCAGTGTTCAGATGTGATAACATTTAAATAACTTAATAACATCAATACATATCACATTTTAAAATTAACCCCACAAGTACATGAGGGCATGGAAAGGGTTAGGAATGGAAAAATTTGATTCAAATTCGGAATCGAAATTTAAATTACACTTATCAATTCCTGTGTGCATATTTTCAGAAATGTCAATGTTTTAACTTCGGATAAAGCAAATGAAATGAAATTAACCATGATGTAGTTGGTATTAAACTATGGTAATACATTTTTATTAAATCATACAAAACATGGTTGCTATGTGTATATATACACAGAATGGTGCTCATAAACCGGTATTTTTGGCAAACCTGTCAATAAGCAGGCTTAAATGACCCTACAGGTCAAAGTTTTGCTTCAACTGTGGAATCATAACTGGGAATCGATAAGAATCGGAATCGATAAGCAGAATCGGAATTCAAAGTGATCAAAATACCCAACCCTAGGCATGGAGCCTACTTACCGGTTACTCGATATAGATCCCTCTTTTTCTGCTGGATGCCCAAGAATAAGCCTTCAATCAGATGTTGCAACGCCACTGGATCATCTGTTCGGAGGTCATCTGGAGCTGTAAATATTTTGTCAAGGTATTTAATCAGTATCATGCACTTTCTGTTCCATCAAAAATAGAACAATTATACTATTTCTATAAAACACCTAATATAGACATTTTTAGGGATAAGGTGGTTAACATTTAGTGACAAAATAAGTATTCAATAAGGATGTCGTAAGAATATATGAAAATACTGACAATGGATATCAACAAATGTTTTGCCAAAGAATCTGAGAACATTTGCTGAGTTGGCTAATTGGTGAATAAGTAGTATGAAGTTTTGAGGGAGAAAGTTTCATCACCTAAGTTTACTTTAAAAAGAGAAAGAGTTCCCAATTATGCCAATTGTTTTTTGTTTGGTTTGGTCATTCAATGTCACTAGAGGAGTCAGGTGTTAAAACACAAACCAGCAATGAAAAATAACGTATTCAATCATATTTAAATTTAAAGGAGGCAGCAACAAGTTCTTACTGTCAACTGCCCAATGTCTCACGTCAGTAACCCACTGTTGCAGTTCCTCATCAGACCTTTGCGTTGACTCCTTTATAGCCTCAATGTCCTCTTTGACTTCCTTTGTCTTCTGGATAGTCTAAAAGCATAATTAATGGAAAGTCACACAAAACTGTGGCAATCCTAAATGTATAAGATACTAAGTACGTACAAGTTATCAGTGAACATCACTCAGATGAAATGTAATCTTCATTGATGAATATTTTTTAGTTTTTACTTACCTTCAAGTACCGTGTAGACAAGTACTTGTGCAGGTTTCTTTTTTTTCGCTCATTCCATCCTCTGGCATGCAATGTGATCATATCTACTCGTGCTGTAAAGATGAAAGAATTAAATGAGCATTTTGAGCAGTGATGGTTAGTCTCCAAGTATGATTCATGACAAAAGGCAAGCTGTTTTAATTGTAATGCTACCAAAGCACAATCCGTGAGCACTGAAAAAAAAAACCACTTACCAGCCTTACTCATGTATTTTGTAGTTAGAGCCACACGGGACAAAAAGCTGTTGACTTGTTCAACTTCTTCACCAATGGTAGTGCCTGCCCCTGTTTGGTTTTTGCCACCCCACTGCACCTAAAGTATACACACCAGATGTCCAAACCACACATAGAGTTCAAGGAGGTCAAACAGGTAAAGAGCTTACCATATTGTTTGAGAATATGTTTACCTCACATTTTGTAGAATGCCCCTTTGCATGCATGACCGAAAGAAATGGCTTCATCTGAGTCAATTTTTTCATTTCTGGGAATGCTTGAGCAACCTTTTGCAGATAAGGCCAATATCTACACATGATGTCGGTGCAGAAGAACTTGCAATTTGTTTTTGTGGCCAGATCATTTTGCAAAAACAGAGGGTATGCAAATATCTCCCCCTAAACATGTTCAGACCTCTAAGCAATATGCAGTGTCTGCAAACTGCCACCTCTAGGCCTTCTTCGTCACATTTGGAGTTGTCTTCTTAGAGGTCTCCATGGCTGCAGCCCATGTTGATGTTCCACAGGTGCCTTTTCCATTTACCTGTAACACAGAGTCATATCAAATATATACACAAAGTAAATCCTGATTTACTGACTACAGTCCTAAGTCTTTTGACAAACATCTTACTGGCTTGATCTTCTCACGAACACAATCAACAAATGTTGCTACAGCTTTGTCACTGGCCAGAAAAACTCCATCAAAAAATGGTTGTTCCTCTAACCTACATGAAAAAAATATATTAATAGCAATAATGATTCACAAGACATTTTGACAGTGTAATGTTATCAATAATAATATACCCCTTTGTTTTGCTGAATCTATATAATTTTCTGTTTCCATCTGCAGACACAGCAACTGTATCTGGGGTGCAAGCTGGGCAAGAGAAATGGTCAATGCCGCAGAGTTTTTCTCTTTCATGACGACAATATGTCCATTCAAGGAAAGCTTTTTGGAAGATGTCGCCACAAATGTAACCTCTCTGGAATTACAAAAATTTGAATACAGTGACATGCCAGTTAGACTTGCACAAATGAAGAAACAAATGGCCTTCCAAATGTTACCCTTCCAAATTGTTGTGAGCGCTGTTCTAACATTTTGACAAATGCTTGTCTTGAAAGACCAGGTGCATTGATCTTCAGGTCCTCAAAAGAGGTGAAAACGTCTAGCTGGTATATGGTTTGAAATCCACAGTGCCCGGCCAGTAACCACTACACAGCAGGTCCCCCACTTCAGGTGTCCATGACGCAAGACATGTTCTGCAATTCATAACTGGCAGGTACATGTCATAGCGACCTGAAAAAAGTGTAGATTACTTAAAAATTGTATCCATTCCTAAATTCCAATTACATGACAAAATTGTAGTTGGAAACCATCACAGTAGTTGGAATACTTTAAATTACACATTTTAGGTAATAATAAGACAACTTTTAAATAACTTTTGACCTAAATTGTTTCAAAGGGATAATCTTATACCATATCATTATAAAAATACAAAGAGTAAGAATATTACATTTGTTGTAACTAACAATAACATTATATTATGTCAAGGTTTTCCAGAATGGTATTTGTGAAGGAACTGCGAGGGGTTTAAGAGTTATATGAAAGGCTAACGATTAATTAAATAATACAAATGTTAAATTATAATAAATCATTTTAAAATTAAAATAAAAAACTACTAAAAAATAAAATAATTATTTGTTTACATGCATGCGATTTTACCATAACCAATGACAGAGAACCAATGAACATGCAAATGTAATAATTATTCAAAAAAATATTTTAAAATCTCTGGGGTATAAATGAAATTGACTTGAATTAACTGTAGTGATTAAAAGTATTTTAAAATGTAATTTGGCCTAATTAGATCTATGCCAATAGACAAATACAATACAAAATATTGCGTGTCATACAGTACCGTTTATGCAGATGAGTGCAACTGATCGTCCGGCGACAACAGACAGGTTTTGAGGGTCACAATCACACACTTTTCAGGTCGTGTGATTGGCAGCAAGCACACTAGATGAAAGGAAAAATATATTAACAAAAAAAATAACATGATTTTAAGCTTTCCAGTTATTCCTACCTTGCTCATATATGACATTTGGCCACTGAGGTCTTGCACAGCAGTTGATGGAGGGACAGGTTTATAAACCGATCTATAAGAGTCTCTCTGTTGTGAAAAACTAGATGTTGATGCGTAGAAACATCACACTTCCCACAGTAACGGGGTTTCGGCAAACAGTCCTTGCACCTGATGACTGCTTCTTTCAAGCTGCAGTGATCACAAGGACCAAGATGCACACAGTCTGAAGAAAGCAAACTGTCAAGGAGTTTTGGTCTTGCTTCTGCCAGCGTTCTTCAGACAAGGATTGCCTCAGTGCCCAATCATTAGATGCTGTTGATCTGGGTTCATCACAGTCCATTGCATCTTGGAGTAGATGTACTTGTAAATCTTGCAATAAAATAATTTACATTACGATTCCTTATCATGAACAAGCTTGTCAGCAACGAACACAAAATAGTTTATGTTGTTTATAAAAAACTCTTGAGTGCTACACCTAAATATTCTGAAGCAAATCTGTACATTTCATAAAATGCCGGCACTTATTAATTCAGAGACAGTTCTGATTGGTAAAAACTTTTACTACTTAAAACAAATTAAAGTAAGCATACCAATAAATCCGACGTGCATTTACTTCTCCAAAATGTTTGGTAGTTGAGGCTTCAGATTGGGTCTGTAGGTTTCTAGGATTTTAATGCAGT
>CM017898.1:2338120-2456417 GCA_008369825.1 Triplophysa tibetana
AAGGATAGCCTAAAGTTTCGGATAGAAAATAAGAAAGTGTTTAGAAGTATTCAGCAATACATCAATTTGGGACTTTCCAGGTATTATCATCTTTAAAGCAGGTTATTATAACTAGGCTATACTAAGTAAACAGCATTTAGAAATTAGTACTCACTCTGTGTGGCCAGGTCATCTGACACTGCACTAGCCTGGTCCTTCAAGGCCCTGTAGGTTCTTGTAAGCTGTGTCCAATGGTGTTTCATTTCCTCTACAAGTACAGCCTCTTCCTCAATCAGTCTCTCCAGCTGCATCACCTTGTCAAAAACGTTCTTCTTCATGCCTAAGGAAGTGTCAGGTTCTACAAAGACATATAACAATTCAATTAACATAATACTACTAATCTTAATGCCTTTTGTTAGTAATATCCGATGTTAGTGGTACAGTTCTATCTCCCTACAGGCAACAAGTGACTGGTGTTGGATCTACAGTGTGGGAAAACAAAGGACAAACAGATTTGACACATTACTCTGAGGAGTGACCTGTAGTAACTTCCTCTGGAGTGTAGTTGAGTGAGCTAAAAAAAGTTAAAGAATGCAATGATGTCTGTGCATTTCTATAGTCTGAAACAAGGATAAGCACATGGCCTTTCCTTTGAAAGCCAGAGTTTAATGAAGTAACTGTTTGAAGAGGATTCACCAAAATGATTCATGTCAAACTTTACATACCAGAATCCCAAGGCCAGATAGGACTTTCTGTTGTCAGAAGGTCTTCAATTGAACCTACAGATTCTGTGGTGGTTGGAAGACCATTGTATTGGGATATGGCATTAAACAGCTTTTTCTTATCCTCTCCAATCCGTCTTCGGATCTTGTGTCGCTGTTTGTTACGGTTCTGCAGCAAAAAACACCACGAACAGAGGTTTCAGGAGGATACGCATGAAGGTCATTGTGCTAATGGCGCCTTATAAACTACGGTATAGAGCTCACAGAACATCCAGGATTAAAAATGCAATTGTAGAATATTTAAACTACAATAATACAACTGTGGTCATAAAACCATAATAGATAACCTTGAATGTGACCATTTTTCAAGTTATCCAGGGAGTTGGGTGCTGGTAACATTGGACATAAAGGCAGAGTTAGGACAGTTCACTCAATGTACACTCACAGTATAAAGGTTAATAATGGTTATATGTGCACAGTGTACTGTAGATGTGGGACTTCAGTGTTCAGATGTGATAACATTTAAATAACTTAATAACATCAATACATATCACATTTTAAAATTAACCCCACAAGTACATGAGGGCATGGAAAGGGTTAGGAATGGAAAAATTTGATTCAAATTCGGAATCGAAATTTAAATTACACTTATCAATTCCTGTGTGCATATTTTCAGAAATGTCAATGTTTTAACTTCGGATAAAGCAAATGAAATGAAATTAACCATGATGTAGTTGGTATTAAACTATGGTAATACATTTTTATTAAATCATACAAAACATGGTTGCTATGTGTATATATACACAGAATGGTGCTCATAAACCGGTATTTTTGGCAAACCTGTCAATAAGCAGGCTTAAATGACCCTACAGGTCAAAGTTTTGCTTCAACTGTGGAATCATAACTGGGAATCGATAAGAATCGGAATCGATAAGCAGAATCGGAATTCAAAGTGATCAAAATACCCAACCCTAGGCATGGAGCCTACTTACCGGTTACTCGATATAGATCCCTCTTTTTCTGCTGGATGCCCAAGAATAAGCCTTCAATCAGATGTTGCAACGCCACTGGATCATCTGTTCGGAGGTCATCTGGAGCTGTAAATATTTTGTCAAGGTATTTAATCAGTATCATGCACTTTCTGTTCCATCAAAAATAGAACAATTATACTATTTCTATAAAACACCTAATATAGACATTTTTAGGGATAAGGTGGTTAACATTTAGTGACAAAATAAGTATTCAATAAGGATGTCGTAAGAATATATGAAAATACTGACAATGGATATCAACAAATGTTTTGCCAAAGAATCTGAGAACATTTGCTGAGTTGGCTAATTGGTGAATAAGTAGTATGAAGTTTTGAGGGAGAAAGTTTCATCACCTAAGTTTACTTTAAAAAGAGAAAGAGTTCCCAATTATGCCAATTGTTTTTTTGTTTGGTTTGGTCATTCAATGTCACTAGAGGAGTCAGGTGTTAAAACACAAACCAGCAATGAAAAATAACGTATTCAATCATATTTAAATTTAAAGGAGGCAGCAACAAGTTCTAACTGTCAACTGCCCAATGTCTCACGTCAGTAACCCACTGTTGCAGTTCCTCATCAGACCTTTGCGTTGACTCCTTTATAGCCTCAATGTCCTCTTTGACTTCCTTTGTCTTCTGGATAGTCTAAAAGCATAATTAATGGAAAGTCACACAAAACTGTGGCAATCCTAAATGTATAAGATACTAAGTACGTACAAGTTATCAGTGAACATCACTCAGATGAAATGTAATCTTCAGTGATTAATATTTTTTAGTTTTTACTTACCTTCAAGTACCGTGTAGACAAGTACTTGTGCAGGTTTCTTTTTTTTCGCTCATTCCATCCTCTGGCATGCAATGTGATCATATCTACTCGTGCTGTAAAGATGAAAGAATTAAATGAGCATTTTGAGCAGTGATGGTTAGTCTCCAAGTATGATTCATGACAAAAGGCAAGCTGTTTTAATTGTAATGCTACCAAAGCACAATCCGTGAGCACTGAAAAAAAAAACACTTACCAGCCTTACTCATGTATTTTGTAGTTAGAGCCACACGGGATAAAAAGCTGTTGACTTGTTCAACTTCTTCACCAATGGTAGTGCCTGCCCCTGTTTGGTTTTTGCCACCCCACTGCACCTAAAGTATACACACCAGATGTCCAAACCACACATAGAGTCCAAGGAGGTCAAACAGGTAAAGAGCTTACCATATTGTTTGAGAATATGTTTACCTCACATTTTGTAGAATGCCCCTTTGCATGCATGACCGAAAGAAATGGCTTCATCTGAGTCAATTTTTTCATTTCTGGGAATGCTTGAGCAACCTTTTGCAGATAAGGCCAATATCTACACATGATGTCGGTGCAGAAGAACTTGCAATTTGTTTTTGTGGCCAGATCATTTTGCAAAAACAGAGGGTATGCAAATATCTCCCCCCTAAACATGTTCAGACCTCTAAGCAATATGCAGTGTCTGCAAACTGCCACCTCTAGGCCTTCTTCGTCACATTTGGAGTTTGTCTTCTTAGAGGTCTCCATGGCTGCAGCCCATGTTGATGTTCCACAGGTGCCTTTTCCATTTACCTGTAACACAGAGACATATCAGATATATACACAAAGTAAATCCTGATTTACTGACTACAGTCCTAAGTCTTTTGACAAACATCTTACTGGCTTGATCTTCTCACGAACACAATCAACAAATGTTGCTACAGCTTTGTCACTGGCCAGAAAAACTCCATCAAAAAATGGTTGTTCCTCTAACCTACATGAAAAAAATATATTAATAGCAATAATGATTCACAAGACATTTTGACAGTGTAATGTTATCAATAATAATATACCCCTTTGTTTTGCTGAATCTATATAATTTTCTGTTTCCATCTGCAGACACAGCAACTGTATCTGGGGTGCAAGCTGGGCAAGAGAAATGGTCAATGCCGCAGAGTTTTTCTCTTTCATGACGACAATATGTCCATTCAAGGAAAGCTTTTTGGAAGATGTCGCCACAAATGTAACCTCTCTGGAATTACAAAAATTTGAATACAGTGACGTGCCACTTAGACTTAAACAAATGAAGAAAACAAATGGCCTTCCAAATGTTACCCTTTCAAATTGTTGTGAGCGCTGTTCTAACATTTTGACAAATGCTTGTCTTGAAAGACCAGGTGCATTGATCTTCAGGTCCTCAAAAGAGGTGAAAACGTCTAGCTGGTATATGGTTTGAAATCCCACAGTGCCCGGCCAGTAACCACTACACAGCAGGTCCCCCACTTCAGGTGTCCATGACGCAAGACATGTTCTGCAATTCATAACTGGCAGGTACATGTCATAGCGACCTGAAAAAAGTGTAGATTACTTAAATAATTGTATCCATTCCTGATTCCAATTACATGACAAAATTGTAGTTGGAAACCATCACAGTAGTTGGAATCCATTAAATTACACATTTTAGGTAATAATAAGACAACTTTTAAATAACTTTTGACCTAAATTGTTTCAAAGGGATAATCTTATACCATATCATTATAAAAATACAAAGAGTAAGAATATTACATTTGTTGTAACTAACAACTTAACATTGTATTATGTCAAGGTTTTCCAGAATGGTATTTGTGAAGGAACTGCGAGGGGTTTAAGAGTTTATATGAAAGGCTAACGATTAATTAAATAATACAAATGTTAAATTATAATAAATCATTTTAAAATTAAAATAAAAAACTACTAAAAAATAAAATAATTTATTTGTTTACATGCATGCGATTTTACCATAACCAATGACAGAGAACCAATGAACATGCAAATGTAATAATTATTCAAAAAAATATTTCAAAATCTCTGGGGTATAAATGAAATTGACTTGAATTAACTGTAGTCTGATTAAAAGTATTTTAAAATGTAATTTGGCCTAATTAGATCTATGCCAATAGACAAATACAATACAAAATATTGCGTGTCATACAGTACCGTTTATGCAGATGAGTGCAACTGATCGTCCGGCGACAACAGACAGGTTTTGAGGGTCACAATCACACACTTTTTCAGGTCGTGTGATTGGCAGCAAGCACACTAGATGAAAGGAAAAATATATTAACAAAAAAATAACATGATTTTAAGCTTTCCAGTAATTCCTACCTTGCTCATATATGACATTTTGGCCACTGAGGTCTTGCACAGCAGTTGATGGAGGGACAGGTTTATAGAACCGATCTATAAGAGTCTCTCTGTTGTGAAAAACTAGATGTTGATGCGTAGAAACATCACACTTCCCACAGTAACGGGGTTTCGGCAAACAGTCCTTGCACCTGATGACTGCTTCTTTCAAGCTGCAGTGATCACAAGGACCAAGATGCACACAGTCTGAAGAAAGCAAACTGTCAAGGAGTTTTGGTCTTGCTTCCTGCCAGCGTTCTTCAGACAAGGATTGCCTCAGTGCCCAATCATTAGATGCTGTTGATCTGGGTTCATCACAGTCCATTGCATCTTGGAGTAGATGTACTTGTAAATCTTGCAATAAAATAATTTACATTACGATTTCTTATCATGAACAAGCTTGTAAGCAACGAACACAAACATAGTTTATGTTGTTTATAAAACAACTCTTGAGTGCTACACCTAAATATTCTGAAGCAAATCTGTACATTTTCATAAAATGCCGGCACTTTTAGTAATTCAGAGACAGTTCTGATTGGTAAAAACTTACTACTTAAAACAAATTTAAAGTAAGCATACCAATAATCCGACGTGCATCTACTTCTCCAAAATGTTTGGTAGTTGAGGCTTCAGATGTGTCTGTAGTTTCTAGGATTTTAATGCAGTAGCATTTATACAAAGAACAGAACAGATGCAGTGGGAACTCTTTTCCACTGTTCAGCAGCTCATATGGAAATGTATTTGATCAAATGACCTGTCTGCTAGTATACACAGACTTCAGGGTATAAATGTCAAAGATAAACAGTATTTGGTTGAACACATGATTGTACATCGAATCAACAAAAACAAAATTTGCTTACCAAGCTCAACTTCTTGAGGGTTATTTGAAGAGGCACTGGTTGAGGCAACTGGTCTTTCAGATCGGTCTCAAAAAATGGAAACAAATTGAATTTACAAAAACTTAGTGAAAATCAAAGGGTCAAAATATCAAAACATACCTGTCTTTCGTTGATGCTTCTCATAGACCAAGAATCCTTTTTGGTCTCTTTTTTTCCACCTGAGTTTTATCTTCTTTCTTTTTCGTTTTTTTGGTGTTTCTTTTACTGCTTCCTCACTCTGTATTACTCAAACATAAGAGGTGAAACAATGACTTCAAAATATACATATTTAAGAATGTGTTGAACGCGTTTCTGAATACCAATTTTCATGAAAGTTGCAAAAAATACAAACAGTGGGACACACACGCGCACACACACATACAGTGAAATACTGCTTGATGCAGAATGCTGGTACATAAATTCATAAAAATACCTGTATCTCCTCCAAATCAGCCATTATTTCATCGAGATCAGGTTGTGATTTCTCCTCCATATTTTACACTGGTGTAGGCTGATCAGACGACCCTTTCTCAGTCATTTATTTTTTAACACCTGAGGGGCACAAAAAAAAAATACACATCAAAACAAATGAAAATATGTGGGTAATGGTTTGCATACAACTGGGAGGCCTCCTTGATAAAGTTTTTTTCCTACCCAGACAGTGCCTAGGTAAATGTTCTCAATGATGGTTAATTGGGTGCCGGTGATGCATTGGACAGATTCATCACCTGCTGGAGTGTTTACTGTCCGATGCGGAGCTCTTGCCATACCACACTTGAGTGTGGTTTTGGAGGAGGATGGAAATGTTAAATGCTTAAGTCAATGAACTGCATTCTAACACAAATTTTGACTGTTTGGTTAAGGCAGAGTGGAGCTCCTTTCTGGCATCAGAAGTGCTCACACATGATTCTATTGTTACCATTTACCATTACAATTACTACTGTTTTATGACTAAATATAAAAACAAAATGCTTTCATTGTGATATTTATTTCTGTTTCATCACCCATGTTTTCATCAATGTATTTTTCTATACTTTTTGAAGTATCACATTACAAAAGGTTGATGGAAACTGCAAAATTGAAACAGATTTGCCCAATAAGTTCTAACGTAGTGAACATTTAACTGACATGACTGATCAGCTGTTAACGAAAGGAGAAAATCCACGGCTAACCATGCATTTAAGGATTTTAAAGCACGACGTGAAGGCCGATAAGTGCATAAAAATCCTTTAATATGATCCAGTAAAAAGGGGTCAAATTGTAACGTTACATATCATTATAACATAAATGAACTTTTTAAAACTAGGTTGTTACTTTAAAGTCTAGCCACATGGGCAGGTCTCATTAGCTCAAGCTCCAATCATTCTGTGGCAGGTACGGCTGCTACATAAAATGCATGTTCAATACATAAATAAATGTAGTAATACGCACTCATATGCAAGCATGGTATTGGCACAAGTTGGTGCTACATGGAAAGACTAACCTGATAAGTCAACGTTTCACTATACGATTTTGAATTAACTGTAGTCTGATTAAAAGTATTTTAAAATGTAAGTTAGCCTAATTACAACTATGCCAATAGACAAATACAACCAATTTTCATTGGTTAATGGAAAAGTGTTTTAAAGCTTGACGTTTTGCACAAAATCTGAGTTATATTTGACATAAGAATACAAACTGTATTTAGTGATTACATTTTATGGAAAATATATTTCCATAATTATTTACTAAACCTAGTCTGTGGGGTAAAACGACCCCAGCAGGCATCACTGATAGTAAGCATGTACATCAGGTCCTTTCTTATTCCATCATGTAGTTTCTCAGGTTAGATACATTTTCAAATAAGTAAATAAATAAGTTATTTCGGCTTAGTGCTTGTCACATATGTAATGTGTTGAAAAACAAGGGTAAAAACAGGGGTCACGCAGGGATGAATGCATAAAATTACAAGCTACATCAACTGGAACGATGAATGATGCATGCGTTTTAAATTACTTTTTAACTTCTGTTACTATAATATTTCGTCTTTTCACCTAAACATTTCAAATTGACGTCGATGTGTCTATATTCAAGCATTTCTGCAGATTAAGAATTCACCAACAACTGATAAGTTTGACCTAAGTGTGATTTTCAGTTACAAAGATTATCCTTAAACTGGACATTAGTAACTTAGGTATCGCACGCGCGCGCGCACACAGAATCGCGTGTCACGCTCGTGAATTCAGTTCACTGAAGACTCGCTCTGAACGGCTCATTTGAATCAGTGGTTCATACATCGTAAATGAATCATTTGGTGTGATTTGCGAACCGATTTACCCGGTTCATTAAAAATAACAATTTCTTTCATGAGGGGCACATCGTGATTTCTTTATTTCAAAATAAGGAGTAACGATATGCTTTATGTAATATAGCGGAGTAAAAAGATAAAAACGTCATTACTGTCCACCACTGCGAACAATAAACTGAATTATAAATCGATCTATTTATATTTTCAAAGGTCACCAACAGCTTTATTTAGCTAACCGGATAACAAGCCACCTAGCTACTAAATCTACCGCAGAATACGTAGCGTTAATTGTAAAAAAAAACTTTAATTGTCGGCGGTGGCTAACGCTAGCTAAATTACTAAGGCATTAGCTTAACTTAACTGTCCTACTGGCGTCACACGAGCAGTCACATGATTCTAACGTTACACTTTAGTTACCATTAGAGCAAACATGTTTCAGTAAAACAACTTAACGATTTACAATTTCAATAAACTAGCGCCGACAGCATTACTATAATGTGATATACTGTACATACCTCTGACTGTCAATCGTGTTGTATGTCGGGTCAACCGTCTTCGATGTGTCACACAGAGGTCTTCCCTTTAGCGCCCCCAGTGGACTTTCGTGTCTGAAAACTGTAGAAATATGTACCTGCTAGAACGTATTTAGTGGCGCTGCAGAAAGTGTGCAGAGGTACGTCTTACCCATGAGACCAGGTTGATAAAATCACATGTGAAGTGGCATTAAAGACACATCCTTTCACAGAAGGATTTAAGGTGTGTCATAAATGTTTGATGGCTGATACAGTGGCTTGGAAAGTTTCATAACCCTTAATTTTTTTCACATTTAGTAATGTTTCTGCTCTGTGGTAAAGAATTATCAAATCTATATAAATAAGTAATAATTCATTCTCAGAAACATTTTATGAAGAGCAAGAGAATTTTTTCTTTGTCTAAACTGTAGCAAAAAGACTCTGCTGTCACCTGCTGGTTTTAATCAAATCATTTATTTCAATTAGTTTATAGATCAGTCTTATCGATTAACACATTGTGTTGTATACATTTTTATTGTAAAATAAGCACTTATATTTTATACATTATTTTTAGCACCACCACAATGCAGTATGGAATATATCATGTTAAAATTTTTATTCTGTATAGTGTGAAGTACATAGTACACATAGTTTAGACCTCACGGTGGTGTTCATTGCAGAATTACCTACTATATCTAACAATTTAATTCTTCACACCTGACCAACAAAAGTGAAAGATTCTCAGTTTAGAAATCATAAAATCAAGATTTTCAAAGTCAACCGAGTGTGACAAATTTTGGTGAACCTGACATTTTTGAGTAGAAGAGAGAACAGTGACACAATAACATTGTGGTAAATTTACTCTCAAGCTAAACTTACACAAGGATGTTGTTTGAATTGCACAAACAGTTCCAGAGGGACACAACACCTGTTCACCTACACAAGAACCAGTCCAACTTTCACACTCATAACATGTGAGCGAGTTTCCTGAAAGAAAACAGAATAAAGGAGGAACAGTCAAGTATCTGTGTTTGTATAATAAAATGATAAATTTACTGATGTATTTTTTGTACTGTACCTCCAGAGAAAAGAAGAAAAAGGAGAACAATGAAGATTTTCAGGTCCATCTTTGATCAGTCAAAAGGAGAATAAAATGATGAGCGCTTTTCAACGGCCTTTTTATAGCTCATCAGAAGAAGGTGAGACTGGAATGAGAAACTTAAATATTAAATTGGGTGTCCTTTCTCTGAAATGAAAACACTGAATGTTCACAGACGTCTCTTGGTTGCGCTTTTACATGTTTTCTTGTAGTTAGCACAGATTTATCACTCTAGATAGGCTACAGCTCCTTTAACATGTATTCCCAAACCATACATTCTGCTGATTTAAAAATAAATGTACTATACTCAGAACTGTGAAAGGTTTTTTCTATTTCATACGTGTAAATGTGTTTAACGATTTAAACATTTTAAAAATGAGTCAAGTCTCTTTACTCTTTTAATAATATCTTTCAAATGACGTGAAGACAGGGAAATTCCAGCTCCAAGAATGCATAGCATGGATTGCATAATGAGAGTGAAATGAAATAGTGTTATGTTTGTTAGGCATTTTAATCAGGTCAAAAAAAGTAGGAGACTTATTAAAGTTTACTGTTCTGTGGTATTGAAGGAGTTTTGGTTATGATGGTGGTCTTAAGAGGTTAGTATTCATAACATGAACATGACATTGTTAATGCTACTGCTGTAAATGTGGGTGTTGCTTCTTCATACCATTAGAAAATACTGCCATTTTTGGTGTTGTTTTTTAATTCTCATTGGGTGGGCAAGACGGACGTTTAGGTGGGCTCAGCCCACCCCTGTGCTGGATTCAGCCTTGCAAAATGAGTCATACGTTCTCGTGAAAGCACAAAACAAAATGCACACAAACGTGTGCTTAATCATGATACAATCACGACTGAACACCTTTGTTTTTGATGGAACAAAATGGAAGAGGGTGGATTAGAAACCAGAACCTTAAAAAGGCTTGGAAAAGAGGTGTGAATAACCTCAACAGTAATTATATTGTATTATTCATATTTATATTTATATAGTCAATTCGTTGCTAAGGTGCAGGACCCGTGCGGATGCACGTCATGGGTCTATGTTTACTCAAAACGACTGAGTTTATAAACTTGACAGGCTTGAGTTAAAAACTTTATCTCATCTGTGTTTTACATAACTGTCTATGATGGTATACGTTATATAATACTTACAAGACTACTTACAGATATACATTTCACATTTGATTTATCAGTGGAATTGTGGTGTACTGACATGAGAAATGGTGTCTGTGCTTGTCACTAAAGCAAGTGATCTCTGTTGTTGGTTGTGTTCTAGAATCTGATGTTCTACTAAATTCAGGGGTAAAAAAATAGAACAGAAGACACATGAAGAGGAGAAAACAGAAAGTCATTTATAAAAACGAAACGAACATCAATCTGACTAACACTAGGTGAAAAGCTGACATCTTGGCTTAATTTTTCACTTTTCACATGATTTTTGCAACTGTAGTTTATTGTTCTGTGGTATTGAAAGAGTTTTGGTGAAGATGGTGGTTTTAAGAGATTGATAACATGAACATTACATTGTTAATGCTACTAATGTAAATTTGGGTGTTGCTTCTTCACATTATTGAGCAGGGTTTAAAAAAACATGCCTAAATAAAAGTAAAAGTAATTTTGAGTTCAACTGGTCTATGCAGTGACGTAACATAGTGATGACGGGCCCCAGTACAGCAGGGCCCCAATCACTGGGCTTTACAATGAAGATTTCTTATGGATGCGATTTTTCCATGTAAATACGGATTTCCCTGTTTTTTTAGCTCGCTGGGATCAACCGCGTAAATTGCTTAATTTCGATTTATCTTTATTTATCTGTGTATGAACGTCTCTCGAGAACACAGTATTCCAAAGCCGGACTGGTGTAGTCTATACCTTAAAGAAAGAAATATCACCATTTGTTAAGAAATATGATGGACTGTGTTAAATAACAGGCGATCTATCGCTGGAATGTGTTGTTATTAGTTCCTTCTTGGCGCTCGTGCACGATGCACAGTCTTCACACATACAATAGAGCAGGGCTGGTTTTTGCCAGGTGCAGAAGGGTAGGCAGCAGGTGTCCTGGGTGGGTTTTTACCCCAACCAGAAAAAAAATGAAGAAACAATTTAAACTGTTTTTTATTTTTTCTGATAAGATAAGAATGTGTTTTGGTAAAATTATCTTTTTTGTTTATTTCTGTGAACAACATTTCCTTCAACTTTCATATAAAATTGTTGTTTTTATGTGAATTTCTTTGCCAAAAAAGAACTGGAGAAGACAGAAATATCGCAAAAAACAAAACATGTTCATATTTAGTTTTAAACAACACATAACTTGTCTGTAGGCCTATATGTAAAAGAACAATTGTTTTTATCAAATAACCCTGCTTTTTAAAATGAATTTATTATCATGCTCTCATTCTTTCATATTGCTGTTGGGTGACTTTCAACAAACACTACAATAAATGCCTTCAATACAAGCAGGATTTAAATTATTTATGATGTTATAAATATATAAAACAGGCATTCATTACAGAAGACTGTAATATTAAAACAAAAATAATTATTGTTGAGTACTGCCCTTTATATAAATTGTGTGCGATTGATTTTATTGATGTTTTACGCATTGATAAAGCGGTTATGTAAAATAAATAGAAGCCTTTATAGAAAGCGGGATAAGAACATTCACACACGATCACTGACATCTGTTTAATTTTCGCAACAAACTCTGATTACACTGCACAGTGAACTTTACATCATTTGCTGTTGTATGAGGCTGTTGTGTTTCGCTTCCTTCTTGGGGTGTTTGAGATGGAGAGAGACAGGTTAATTGGTAAAGCTGAATATTTCAGTCATTCCTGACGGTCGATAAGTAAAAATCTAGCCTAAATAATGCAAGCAAATAGTTGTTTGTTAATTTTACCGCTCGCGTGACGCGTCCTTCTCCTTCACAAAATAAGACCGCAAAACTCGATTTATAATAAATGATTCTGATTTTACTTCACAATTAATTTTACATGCTGTTTATAATAGACTCAAAGCCACCATACAGTATAGCTTAAATTCCTTTCCATGCGGATGCATATCATGGGTCTATGTTTACTCAAAACAACTGAGTTTATAAACTTGAAAGGCTTGAGGTAAAAACGTTATCTTATCTTTATTTTACAGTAAATGTCTATGATGGTATTCGTTATCAAATACGTCCAAGATTTCTTACAGATATACATTTTACATTTGATTTATCAGTGGAATTGTGGTGTACTGACATGAGAAATGGTGTCTGTGCTTGTCACTAAAGCACGTGATTTCTGTTGTTGGTTGTGTTCTAGAATCTGAAGTTCTACTAAATTCAAGGAAACAGAAAGCAGAACAGAAGACACATGAAGAGAAGAAAACGGAAAGTGTTTTATTAAAACGAAACGAACATCAAGCTGACTAACATTAGGAGAAAACCTGACATCTTGCCTAAATTTTTCACTTTTCATTTACCTGTTATTAGATGTGTATTGTTCAAAAATAAATCATTAATATTGAGCTATTTTGGGTGTGAATTCATCAAAAAAAACTGTAAAAGGGACAACAAAAATAAAACAGAATGAAAAGCACAGCGTAACACAACAAAAATCTCAACTTTCAAAAATCTTTCTGTAATAACCAAAAAATTATGTTTTTTTGGTATATAGTAATAATTGTATTGATTAATTCTCTAAAATATTTTATGAAGAACAAGACGTTTTGTAGCAAACTGTCTTTCTCTACTGTTGCAAAAATAATCTGCTGCCACTTGCTGCTATAAAGCAAATTATATACTCATATACTTATTTTGTTAGTTTATATCAGTCTATGTCGATTGACAGATTGTCGTGTTAAAATGATTTACTGCAGAAATAAGTGGTTATATATTTATATATTATTTTGAGTTCCACCACAAAACAGTGGATTATATCACCTTTGTATTTTATTCTAGTGCGTGAAGTACAGTTACATAGTGTCTTCTACAGATTGTCTTCATTGTCCCACAGATTATCATCATTGTCCCACAGATTGTCCTCGTTGTCCCACAGATTGTCCTCATTGTCCCACAGATTGTTCTCACTGTGCCACAGATGAAGAAACATTTCCAAATAACGCAGTTTCTTCTCACCGTTATGCAGATTCTCCTCAGTGTTACACAGATTCCCCTTACAGCATACGCTATCCTTAAAAGGGTCATTTATGTGTGGCACAACATCACAGATCGATTTCGAGGCACATCCTTTAAAAGTTTTTCGATGAGCCTTAGTAGTTTCTAATGTCAAGAGAAGAGAAGAGGTGTCAAAAATGATTGATGGGTTATATGCTAATCACTCTAAACTGACCATACACAAATCTGATAAAACATGTAAAACATATGGACATATTTACAAATGGACATCACAAATCTAAAAATATGTAAAATACTTGCATATATACTTTAGATGTTTAGAACAAAATACAAAATGTAATCTACATGAATATTATAAAAACAGTCATCTATTTGAGGATATATTTGTATTTTTTCTGTTAGTAAATTCTCACCTATTGTTGTAATGCAACGGTCTTCAATTCCTAAACAGTCTAATTTGTTAAAACAACTGGTTCCATCACAGTAGTAACATTGTTGTCCATTGGGTCTGTCGGAGATGTAATCTGTAGAAGGAACAAACGTATTTTTTCTATCTTTTTTAGTAATGCTAGCGTATGTTGTTTAAAGACAGTACCTGCATTTTGTATATTACAGAGGTGTGTCCTACAGCACTGTACAGACACAAGTGTTCTTGAAAGGCCATAGTTAATGGATAGAGTTCCACAGCTCTCTGGTAGTCCACAACCCTTCGTGGTGATGTTCACCGCATTGTTACCTAAAATACCCTGAAAAATGTTTAACACTTCACACCTGACCAACAGAGTGAACAAATCTGTGCTTGTGAAGAATCTTAGAATCTGAGTTTCAAAGGCAAACTGTGTGTGTGTGCACCTTGTGAACCCTACGGTATGGGGACAAAATGTCCCCACAAAGATGGCAATATCCAAAACCTTGTCCTTGTAGGGATATTTTTTGGTCCCCATGAGGAAACTTATAAATCATACAGAATTTACTTTTTTGAAAATCTAAAAGAGCATTAAGTTTTGTGTAATTGTTTGGTTTAAGGGGTGGGTTAGAGGTAGTGCGTATAGTATAATATATAGATAATATAGTTTGTACAGTATAAAAACAATTGAATCTACTGAATGTTCCCATACCCGGAAACCCAAAATGTGTGTTATAACAACGAGAGTCACTTTAGCTTCTTCAGATTTTATACATATGCCTTAACATCATAGCAAATTCCAAGCCTATGATAGATGGATCTTTAAAGATCAGATTATAAATGTTACAGGTTTTAACGTTGACAATGTTTACATGTTTTACAAAAACATGACTTTTCACATTTGTTTCATTTTGTAGTGATTAAGTTACTTCTTAAACACACGATTCAAGTTTATTTATATAGGCTAGTGCTTTTCACAACGTGCATTATTCCAAAGCAGCTTTACATGAAGCAAATAAGAAAAACAGAAAAACAGACTCACACACAAAAACTAACATGACAACTTTTACAAACTGTTTAGGCTTTTCTATCCACCTAACCCTTATAAAACCAAACCCGTTTACATTTGTACATTTCAGATAAAAATCATAAGTAATGAAGTTCCCTTCTTGGGACCACTGGATGATACCCACAGTGTAGATGGACCTAGTGTTAACCAAGAACACACACAGGTTGATTTTTATAAACCTGTATCCTACCATCCTTCACTTGCAATATAGTATATTTTATCAACACATGCACACAAGAAAGAGGTTAAGCACTACATAACAATTGGAGCAAATTTCCTCTGAAGCTCAACTTACTCAGGGATGTTGTTGTACTTGCACATACAGCTCCAGTTGGACACAATACCTGTTTCTCTTCACAAGAACCCATCAATTTTTTGCACTCACGACACATGAGCGAGTGTCCTGTGAAAAAAAAGACAGAGAAACAGTCAATTAATTGTATTTGTCTATTTGTAGCTAATAAAACATTGAATATACTTATGTATATTTATACTGATACCTCCAGAGAAAAGAAGAAGGAGAACCATGACGATGTTCAGGTCCATCTTTGGTCCGTCAAAAGTAGATTAAGACGAGCGCTTTTCAATGCCCTTTATATAGCTTATCAAAAGAAGGTGTGACTGGAATGTGAAAGTAAAACTATAATATAAAATACTTTACTCTTTTGATAACATCTTCCAAATTATATCAGGACAGGGAAACTCCAGCTCGAAGCATGCATAGTGAAAGTGAAGGTAAGGTAACAAGAGTATACAGGTGAGTACTACAATGCCACGAGCAAGTAAAATGAACAAGCACAGGACAATAGACACGAGGGGATTTTAAAGTGAGACTATCAAAGGATAATTAACAAGGGGCATGTGTGGGTAATGAAATACTCAGGAAAGATAACGAAGAACGAGATGGCGGGAACGAAGACAAGGACCTGAGAGAGAGAGTATCGAAGGCCGACAGGGTCAACATCTCTCACATAAAACATAAGCCTTCGTCATAAATCTGCCCCAATACCAAGAATAGACATGATATGAAGGCAGAGTCATGACAATTATTCTGTTTATACTTGAAAGAGTAAATGTTTTGTAGCTTTGCTGTAGCTCAGTGGTAGAGCATGTCGCTACATTTACATTTATTTATTTGTCAGAAGCTTTTATCTAAAGCGATTTACATTGCATTACACTGTGCATTTTTTACAATGTGCAATCCATGGGATCCAACCCGTTGGCATTGCTAGTGTCATGCTCTAACCACTGAGCCACAGAAAAGCTTTGGCATGACAACGCCAAGGTCATCCAAACTAATATAATGGACTCATGACTGGAAGAACAGAAAGTAGAAGAACAGTGGACACAGAAGGAGGAAAAACAGAATGTGTTTAAACATGTGTAAAAGTGAATCTAATATCAGGCAGCATGGAAAACAAATTGACATCTTGGCTAAATTTGGCACATTGCATCTACCTGGTGTTATTTTATTGGCATTTTATCTAGTGTGTTAAGCAGAGATATATTCATGATGTTGGTTGATCTGCATGGCTGTTAATAGAAATATCTTGTTTAAAAGACTCCATCTGCTAGTAAGTCACTTTATTTTTCACACACAATGTTTCCGATTCTGAATTTACGAACATTTTAAATATGCTCTATAAAATTGCTTTAGATTTTTGAATGATCCTTTGTAATGTATACATTTTGCCAAAGAAAAAACAAAATCAGATAGGCTGCTGTAAATAAGATGTTTCAAACCATGTGACAAAAGGACATTTCTGTCAATAAGCATAAGTGATCATGTGTATCCAGTTGCTTGTGCACATCCCGAAAAAAACAAGTTTTTATTAGTCCCACCACAATAATTAATTTATATCACATTTCATCTTCTGCTGAATTCAGCTAAACATTATGTAGAGAAGAAGGAGGTTAGTGATGCTCACTGTTACAAAGTTTTTTTCTGACAGCATAAGTATGAAAACTGTTATCACATGTGAAGAGGCATCAAACAGTTTAACAGATACATCCTTTTAGAGACTTTACAGGAGTACATACTCACAAGCATGGGCGTAAATCTCATTTAACAGTATAGGGGGACACATAACATTTCTCAAGAGCATTTTTGGAGGGGACACAAATAATACAGTCAATATTGTACTTACGACACAAAGCGGAAATATGCATTAGGTTCATAGGTTTATCTTTTTAAACACTGATATGCTTAAATTCTGTTTTGTACTCGTTGATGAATCGCCCGAGTTTCAGTAAACTGAATGTTTAGCTTATCCGCAGCGCTCATACTGCACAAAATAGATGCTGAGAAAACGACCTTCTCCAAATGATTGAAAGGTGTGCACCTTTTGTTGAACGCTAAATGCCAACGGTACAAAATTGTAACCGGTATGTTTGCGGCTCTGTGTGTGACACAGGACCTGAATGGCAGGATCGTTGGCTAATTGTGGCCGTTAATTTTCACATCATGCCATGTCGACCAAAATAAAACAATGCATGGGAAACGGCTTCGGTGTGTTAGTTGCAGTGTGTGACGTCCTTTGTAACAAGCTAACGTTAACTAGCTAACATTTACTAGCTAAGTAACGTTCTAATTCCTAGCAGATTCATGTAAAAATACATCAGTAATCAGCATTCTTTGGAACAACTAATTTATTAATGAATCAGCATCAACTACATTAAAGAGAATCCCTTCATTTAAAGTGAATCAAATAGCCTTCTTACTGGAGTTCAACAAGCCGCACACCTGACTTGAATGTGTTTTTCTTCTGATTACACATTTAGTTTAGGTAAACAAAAATATATTAACGACAATAGCGAATGCGAGATTAATTGGGGGGACAACCCTCGGATGGAGGGGACCATGTCCCCTCCATCCTCCCCGGCATTTACGCCAATACTCACAAGGATCTAAGGCCAATTAAGGGGCGGCCATCTCGCGAGTTGGCTCTGGACTGGCGGCCATCTTGCGAGCAGGCTCTGGTGAGGTGGCCTTGATGAATGACTTGGCCACCATTATCGTGGAGTATGCAAGGCTCCGCGATTGGGCAGATTTTAATTGAGAAGAGCGGTTTGGTTTGTTTCAAAAAATGAGTTATAATAAACTAATGTTGGGTAAATACATTTAGTATTGTTTTTATTGATGTAGTTGAGTTTTACTTGTTAGACATCAAGGAGCTGAAGAAATGATGCCGCTATTGTCAACTGCCATGTAGTTTGAGTTTGGCTAAAATGAGCTGGCAGGCTAGAAGGTAATAGGGCTAAAGTTAGGGTTTTACCCTAAAAATGTTGTTTCTAAACTTGATTTGTGCTGCTTGCTGGGAGACTTGTTAACAAAATCATCAAGCCCCCAAACTGTTAACGTTGGCTGGTGTTAACATTGGACACAAAATGTCTGTTTCTCTGTGTGTGTGTTTATACATATATATTTGGGTGGTTAACAAATGAATTATACTAGTGACAGCAAAAAAATTGAAAACAAACTTTACATTTTTCTGAGGTGCAGTATTCAAAGTAGTCCTAGACATCTCTTTAACACTATAAATAGACTTTTCAAAGTTCATGTTGGCCTCTCTCTACCTGTCTCAAATCAGTTGTGTAATGATTTTCTGCAATTCATTAGTTCTAAGATTTACAATGTTTACATTGTTTACAATGTAATTTATTCATGCTGCACCTCTTATCCTCTTCTACATTATGCGTGTCTTGTGTCTCTTGCACATTCTTTTCTGCCTTTTCTCAAATTGACTCTGAGCTGCTCACTAGGGAGGTATCACGTATAAAAGTCACCACTTGCTTGCTTGATCCCCTCCCTACAAGCTTGTTTAAATCTTGTTTGGATTAATTGTGCCCTGCTGTTCTCAGCACCTTTTCATAAGGAATCCTTGAGTACTGGTGTTGTACAAGCACCATTGAAAACTGTTGCAGTAACTGTTCCAAAAAGCAAAATGTCGATTTAGATAACTTATATAATTATCGTCCTATATCAAATCTTGCTTTTCTTGCAAAAATTATTTAACATTTTGTGGTTTTGCAGTTACACAGTCATCTTACAGTAAATCATCTTTTCAACCCCTTTCAGTCTGGGTTTCTAAACTTTCATAGTACTGAGACAGCTTCGGTCAAGGTCACCAATGATCTTTTAATAGCCTCTGATTCTGGTTGTCTTTCTTATCTTTCTGGATCTTAGTGACGCTTTTGATAATGTTAACCACCACCTTTTAATCAAACGTCTGAAAACACTCTTCTGTGTTTCTGGGACTGTTGTAACATGGTTTAGATCTTACCTCTTCTTACCTCGTCAACAGTTTGCATGTACACATGGGTACCGTTCAAATATTGGGACATCGACACTATTCTAACATGTTTGGCTCTATACACCACCACAATAGATTTCAAATGAAACAAACAAGATGTGCTTTAACTGCAGACTGTCAGCTTTAATTTGAGTGTATTTACATCCAAATCAGGCAAATGGTGTAGGAACTACAACTGTTTGCATATGTGCTTCCCACTTGTTAAGGGACCAAAAGTAATGTGACTCAATATACATTTTGCAGTATGCTTTGGGTCATTGTCCATCTGCACTGTGAACTGCCGTCCAATGAGTTCTGAAGCATTTGGCTGAATATGAGCAGATAATATTGCCCGAAACACTTCAGAATTCATCCTGCTGCTTTTGTCAGCAGTTACATCATCAATAAATACAAGAGAACAAGTTCCACTGGCAGCCATACATGCCCCCGCCATGACACTACCACCACCATGCTTCACTGATGAGGTGGTATGCTTAGGATCATGAGCAGTTCCTTTCCTTCTCCATACTCTTCTCTTCCCATCACTCTGGTTCTAGTTGATCTTGGTCTCATCTGTCCATAGGATGTTGTTCCAGAACTTTGAAGGCTTTTTTAGATGTTGTTTGGCAAACTCTAATCTGGCCTTCCTGCTTTTGAGGCTCACCAATGGTCTACCTCTTGTGGTGAACCCTCTGTATTCTCTCTGGTGAAGTCTTCTCTTGATTCGTTGACTTTGACACACATACACCTACCTCCTGGAGAGTGTTCTTGATCTGGCCAACTGTTGTGAAGGGTGTTTTGTTCACCAGGAAAAAAATTCTTCGGTCATCCACCACAGTTGTTTTCCGTGGTCTTTTGGGTATTTCGGTGTTCGCTGAGTTTACCGGTGCGTTCCTTCTTTTTAAGAATGTTCCAAACGGCTGTTTTGGCCACGCTTAATGTTTTGCTATATCTCTAATGGGTTTGTTGTGTTTTTTCAGCCTAATGATGGCTTGCTTCCTTGATAGTGACAGCTCTTTGGATCTCATCTTGACAGTTGAAAGCAACAGATTCCAAATGCAAATAGCACACTTGAAATGAACTCTGGACCTTTTATCTGCTCATTGTAATTTGGATAGTGAGGAAATAACACACACCTGGCCATGGGACAGCTGAAAAGCCAATTGTCCCATTACTTTTGGTCCCTTAACAAGTGGGAGGTACATAATCAAACTGTTGTAATTCCTACACCGTTCACCTGATTTGGATGTCAATTCCCTCAAATTAAAGCTGACAGTCTGCAGTTAAAGCACATATTTTCCTTTACTTTGAAATCCATTTTGGTATAGAGCCAAAAATGTCAGAATTGTGTCGATGTCCCAATATTTATGAACCTGACTGTATATTCACTGTAAACCTAGTTTTGCAATGTTCCGTTTTTTAACACATTGTATTTCTGAGACCGGTGATCGCAGGTGCTGTGTTCGCAGCCGAGGGTGAAGAAACGATTAGAGTTGACTTCAGACACGGAAAAAAAATCAAGTTGTGTTGGAAGTGGATAGGAAATTGCTTAAGACGGCTAGGCTAAAAAGTACCACTGTTTAAGGCGAGGTTCGTGAAATAGTTTGTTATGGCGAACAAATGGACAATTCAGATAATGTTGATATTATCTGAATTCTTCAGAGTCTGTTAATACAAGTAGATTTAAAGGAACCTGTTCTGTTACTGCAAAATCGATGTGTCAGGATAGGTAGGGCTAGTTTATACTAGATTTTTATTATAAAAGGAGCACTGCTAAAGCTCACAAGATTTCCACCTATCATCTGGCCTAGCAAGTTGCATGATCGTGACTAAAATAACTATTGTTATGTTTCTGAGCAAGCATATCGCGGTCAAACTTAACGATATTAGTTTACCCGGCAACCTCTGACTAGAGATCGGAACCGACCGTTTTGTGTCCGTGAGATCCATGAGATTTATAGATAAATTAACGCTAATCAACAGATACATTTGAAATGTCATATACGTTATTTTATATATTATATTGAATTTGGAGTCAGATCGGTCTTAACCACAGAGTCATATAAATTGAACTTAATTGTAACAGTTCTTAAATAACTTCATGTAGAAATCACTGAGGAGAAGCAGAACACGAGATCCCTTCAACCACGACATTGGATTCCGTCGTTGGGCCAATGGGTGGTCTTTTACAAGGCTACAGACTCACATGTCCTAGCCGAGTTCGGGCTGTAGGGAGGGAGAAAATTAGCTCAAACTCTGGAGGGATTCATTGCTACAGATAAAGAGAAGGCAGAGCACAAACGGTTTGAGGAGAAGTGGTGGGCTGTTGGAGCCCTCACTGAGTGAGAAGAGGCAGCTGACACAGGAAGTGAGGCCCTCGAAACTAACCACAGGCAGAAGTGTCATTGCTCCAAGTTGATGTTTGAGGAAGTTTCCTTTTAATATTACAATCAGGTCTCACACACGAAGCAGATAAGGGAAGTTGCACAGGGCAACAGAGAAGTTGACAGATTCAAGAAATATTCACCCGATGAGTTAAACCAGACCTTTACTCAGCGGAGGAGTCCAGCAGGTTTATCCTCCAGTGTCAGCTATACTTTGATATGCAACCCACCTTTTTTTCCCACTGAGAAAACGAGGATCGCCTACACCATCTCCCTTCTCTCCGGTAAAGCTCTGAGTTGGGAGGACGCTGGCCCACCAACAGAATCATTGAATGGCTTAAATTGAATTGAACCTCTATGCATCCCTCCCACTTGAACGGTATAAAACTCTACTGTGCTGAGCTAGAGTTAGACTCGGATGACTACAGCAACGCACAGCGAGTCCTCAATAAAGAGAACTTCTGCATGAGAGATATCCCAACAACTCCTGGTCTCTGCTTCGGCGAGGCAAAAGTTTCCCAACACGAGTTTTAGCTTTCAGAGGAAATCAGTTCTGTGGGGTACTGAGAGAGAAAACAAAACCAACTGTTTACCCTTGAAAACCTGCATTTAACCCTGTTCCCAAGAAAATAATTACTTTTTTGAAATGCCAAGAAGGTTTTTAAGTCAAGCATCATGCATATGTTCCAAAACTAGAGGGGTTTGAAATAGAAAAACACTTTTTATTTTTTATGCAAATTATGTAAAAGAGCATCCATAATTATTAAAAAAGCAACACACAAACCCCATTTAAGCTCCCTACTTAATAACATGTTGGGGAAGGCAATGTCAAGTCTTGCTTTGCTTTGATCTTTTATTAAGAGTTATAAAAAGCCAGGGTTTAAAAATATAGCAATTTTGTTTTACATGTGACTGTATGAAAATCAAACATGATTTCAAACTTAAAATCTTTAGAATAATATTTACTTTTAAATGTCTTGATGTCTAACTTGATGTTTCTATAAGCTTTTCAAACATCAGAATCTTTTACAAATTCACAAAAAACTAAATTTGAATAATTTGTGGATAACTGATATACCATTCGGATCAGTAAAATACAATCCACAACAATAAACAAGTTTAATTGTGTCAAAATTTTGTAAACTGTGTTACATTCTGTTGTTGTGGTTGTTGCTTGTGTTCTTGAAGAATCTGCAGTTGTGCTGAATTCAGTGACACAGAGCGTAGAAGAACAGTGGACACAGCAGGAGAAGAAAACTGCCCTTGAAGACTCGATCTGATCAAAACACAAAGTGTTTTACACACAACTAACACACTACAATTACTTTATTATATATGTTTAACTATTTGACTAACTATAAAGTGAGTACCTTTTCAATGCTTCATGTACACTATGACCCTTTTTCACACAAAATTCACAATAAACATCACAGAGAGTAGATCAAAATGTAATTAATCACTAATTTAAACTCTTGATAACAAGATACTTTACCTCATTAAAAATGCTTTTTGTTGCAAATGTAGCCTGAATTGTGTTTTTTTGTGGACAATGTGAAAAATTGACACTAGTAATTCTGCTTAAAAGTTTACATGTCACTCTTTATAGTGTATTGTGTTGACCCTAACTGAAATAAGAACTTTAGGTGCTTTGAAGAAATGTGTCAGATAAATCAATTCATTTCAATATTAATTGGATCATGGAAAAGTGAAAGGAAATACCTGCACCATTGCAAAGGTCTGTATCACAGCACCGGACAGAAACTTTCCCTGCTTCAGTATCTGTGGTTCCAGTCACACACTCGTCCGGCTTTGAGCACGATTTTGTTGTTATAGAAACTTTAAAAAATATTTTTTTTTAATTCGAATTTTCCTTAAGATAAGAAATGTTGTGTCATTTCATGACAACATTAAATTCCATTTAAAAAGGGTTTTTTAAGTTTATGTACAGTAACACATTACATGTTCTCGAATTGGAGGTTACACTCCAATCGTTCTTCACGATGACATCGAATACATTTTTTGTCTAATTTGTTCCTTAAAGAACCTTAAACATCCAAAGAACCTTTCAAAAGGTTCCTTGTGGCACATAAAGGTTCCTCAAATTATAAAAAATAAAGAAAGAGATGGTTTTGACTTAATGGTTCTTTGTGGAACCAAAAATAGTTATTCTATGGCATCACTGTGAAGAACCCTTTAAGCGCCATTATTTTTTAAGAGTGTATGATGGTATGAATAGGGTAAATTGACTACAAGAAAGAAAGAAATAATTATGGCTTAACCCCATTTTTTATATATTTAGTATCAAACCAGTGTTAGAATGTAAAATTCTCAATGTCCCCCACAAAATATTATTCTATGGTTGAAAAGTGTAGTCGACGGAACACACAGAGTTGCAGATCTGGAGACAAAGTTTGACACAGACAACAAGTGCTTGTTCAATCAGAGTCCAATGTTTATTTGTATGAGGACTAATATTTATAAGATTAAAAAGAGGTGTCATAAAAAACCACAAGGGTGGAAAAAGACAAGACTTGATGTTTAGTCTCATTCCTCCTCAGAACGATCAGATATGATTATAACTACGTACTAAGCATCAAAACACATCAATTCACATCATTAGGAGCCTTGAGATGGAGACCGATAGTCACTCAGGTCAGTACGACTCTCAACTAGGATTAAACAACAGGAAAGTAAGGCCCATATTAGGGTGAAGGAAGCTTATACTAATCTGAATGAATACGTATGATAGACAAATGTTCTTTTAGACACAGATGATATATTTAAAGAGGACAGGACGAAATCCAGATTCTCACAATGGCCACTTTCAGACCAACAGTCTTACAAGCAGTCCTGTGTCCCTTTAAAGAACAAAATATAGAGCAGAAAAAGGTTAATACAAATCTTTAATAAAATGATATTTGCAATTGCTTATTTTTGTGTGGTTTTCTCGTTTGCAAGCTGTTCTTTGAGGTAAAAGATCAATCAACGTGATTAGTAATGAAAACATAACAAAACCAATCATCCTCAATAAAAACAAAAACATAAACATAATTATATCTACTCTTCATCCTCTACCGTACCAATCTCAATTACCGAATCGTCGAACTCATTATCTCTCTCCACTTCATTGTCACGTTCATCAACATTTCTTGGTCCTTCTATCACAGGTATTGGTTCAGGTTCTAACTCCTGTGTGAGAACATAATCGTTATCATCCTCGTCCGTATCGCTGTTACGATCAAATGTGGATCCCCAAATTTGATTCTGATCTTTCGGACGAAAACCTTTAGGTGTAAGTCCAACCAGCATAGCCTGGTTGACGTCAGTCGTTCTCTTTGCTAACATCATTTGATAGGTTCCTTTGGTTGTAAAGGAAGTAACAGATCTTTTAACACATCCGACCACGCACTGTAGTATGCATGGCAAAAGTATTAACAAGGCTAATACGGTCATAACAACTGGAATTACTGTACCGGTTATCCAATATCCCCATCCCCCTGATAGGTTGTCCAACCATTGAAACCATGTTGCATCTACCGGTGTGGGTTCACGAACTGATTCTCTCATGTGCTTCACAACGTCAGTGACATTCTCTGCATAATCTGGAATTGAAAAACAACAAGATACTCCTAGCATTTTGCATACTCCTCCTTTCTCTGCTGTTAATATATCCAAAGCAAGCCTATGTTGCACGACGGCAACTCTCATTTTCTTTAACTCAATAGAGATTAAGTTTAAAGCTTGTGCTGTGTCATTTTCCAGAGAAAGTACCTGCCATGCCAGACCATTGATTTTGTTCAAAGCAACAGTAGTACCTGTTCCTGTAAACAAACCTGCTATGGACCATCCCACGTTTTCCCAAGGAGTAGTCCAAGGATCACTGATCTTGTGGCCTGCATAATAATCAGGGAGTTTCGTTTCTCTTTTCTGTCTATTCAAAGATGTGGCCAGGTTTTTCTTTTCCATCATGCTAGTTCCTGTGGACAGAATAGCAGCATAACAACAACCTTTCCACTCCCCTGCATCTAAATGGTAATATGCAGTTTCACCACAAACCCACACCATTCCTGGTGCGCTATCTAAGTGTGAGAATGGACATTCAAATCCCTCAATAGTTTTGTTGGGATATTGTATGGTGCAATTATAACGTCCGCTATTTGATTGAGACAGAGTAATTACATTTCTGCAATCGGACATTCCTACTATATGCCTGCCTGATTTGGAACATACACATAATTCTGCGGGATGAGCATATACATAAAATGCAGGACCTTGAAAAGGTTTTCCTGTGTATGAACAGTTATAGTCTCGCATTATGGCTGTTGGTGGTCTTCCTTCTCGGAAATTCAGAGACATTTGTACTATTAAAGACATTTGTTTTGGCATCTCGCAGTTACCATTGTCATTCAAAATCATATCTGCTGTAAGCTCTTGAGTTCTCCACATTGAGTGGAGCTGTAGACATACCCAACAATCTCCTCTAACCTCATCTGCTAAGATTCCTCTCTGCAATAAGGCTAAGGCACATGCGTAGTTACCATCACATTTAGCTTTGGCAACTCTTACTTTTTTCGTATCTTGGTCGAGATTGGAACCCATGAAAAAATCAATATCCTGCGCTGCTTCTCCCTGCCTATTTGAGTATCTGTGTGTCGGGCTTGTACTTAGTTCCTTAATTCTTTCTTTTATTTCACTCATTACCTTAAGCCTGTCTTTATCAGGGAAGCTATCATCTTTTTCCCGTTTTGGCCGAATAGAGAGAGTCTCATTTCTCTCTAATTTTACTTCTTGACTCAGGATTATACCAGTGATTATTATACCTATTAGGGTTAGAATAATCGTTGTTCCACGCAGCCCACACATACCTGGCTGCCTGAACGGATGCCATGGCCTGTTAGGTTCTATCATTGTGGATGTGGGCATTCCTTTTTGCTTACAACTAATTCTCCCTCTTCTAGCCTGAAAGCATACAGAATTAGGCTACCTGGCATTGGGCGTTGCAACACTACTCTGGTTCGATCAGGGGCAACTTCTATTGTTGTCTTCACTGAGTTAAGAAGATCTGGGCCAAACACAATAAGGGCTTCGGTAATTGTGCACCCAGTATAAGAATTGATATCTAAATATTCCATAAGAAATTTGTACTTAGGATAACAATTTTTCCTTGGTCTTTTTAGAATACAATTTGGACCTCAATGCACTACAGGGTAAGCTACGGAGTCAGCACTGTTGGCACAATGGGCCTACTATCTTCTTGCTTTGGGCGGCCCCCACCTCATGAAAGGTAGTTCTTTCCTCATCTCTTTCCATACGGCATAAGCTTTATTCATGTATGGATAATCCCACATTGGGTCTCCCCACCCTTCCTTTACCAGGCTCTTTGCCAAAAACATACAATCATCGGAAAAGGAACCTTCCCTCGGGTAGGGAATATCAATTTGCGGTTTTATTCCCTCCGACCATCCTGCGAGATTGCTAACATATGGATTTGCATAAAATCCCTGATTATTTCTATGCATAAATGCGACAGGCGTTTCGCCCGGCAGTGGCTTTGAAGCAGAATTCCCCATCTTACACTCCAAACAAGTTAGTGATAAAGACAGTACAGACAAAACAAAGATAAACCCTCGTGTTCAATCGACCAAAAGTTTCAACACTACTGCATGTATTATATTGTGATCAGAGGTGGATATTAAATTCACCGTCTTTTTCCTGATAACAATATTTCAATATGTCATGCAGTAACAGTGAAATCTGTAATAAATTATTCTTTTTTAGAATAAACTCTAATAAATTTGTTAACAAAGCACTTTCTCTGAGAAGCCAACACCACGATCCAAAATTACAGTGTGATCAGTACTGCAAAACCTTTCATATTCTTACGATAATAATTATTTTACTAATTACTGTTGCCAGCCGCATTGTCACAACAATGGGAAAGCGAATTCCCACTAACATGAATTGAAAAAAACCTATTTCGTCCCACGAAATATTAAACCACAAGAATCCTACAGGGTAAGCGTTATTCTCTAAGCCAGAAAAAAAACTGTATAGAAGAAAAAACACTCACCCTTTTCCTGTAGGTCTGTGCCCGATCGTCAGGTGCGCTTTCCTCAGTATGCTTTGGCCTCTTGGTTCTAAGAGAGAAGAGAGTCTCTCTTCCACTCAATCCCGGACGAGCCCCCAACTGTTAGAATGTAAAATTCTCAATGTCCCCTACAAAATATTATTCTATGGTTGAAAAGTGTAGTCGACGGAACACACAGAGTTGCAGATCTGGAGACAAAGTTTGACACAGACAACAAGTGCTTGTTTCAATCAGAGTCCAATGTTTATTTGTATGAGGACTAATATTTATAAGATTAAAAGGAGGTGTCATAAAAAACCACAAGGGTGGAAAAAGACAAGACTTGATGTTTAGTCTCATTCCTCCTCAGAACGATCAGATATGATTATAACTACGTACTAAGCATCAAAACACATCAATTCATATCATTAAGAGCCTTGAGATGGAGACCGATAGTCACTCAGGTCAGTACGACTCTCAACTAGGATTAAACAACAGGAAAGTAAGGCCCATATTAGGGTGAAGGAAGCTTATACTAATCTGAATGAATACGTATGATAGACAAATGTTCTTTTAGACACAGATGATATATTTAAAGAGGACAGGACGAAATCCAGATTCTCACAACCAGTAGCCCTTGTTTATAAAAAGATTGCAAGCCTATTTATTGTATTACACATTTCTTCTCCAGTCGTACTTTAACAGACAATACATTAAAACAATAAATGTCCAAAATCAAACCGGATTTACCAAGAAAATTTTTCACTGTTGCAGTGGAACATTTTGAAAGTCCCCCAGCACATGTCTCTGTTGTACCACAAACACCACTCAGAAATGAAAGCTCTCGCGCAAGTTCTATCAGGAAGACTCCTCGCATCATAATTAATTACCGGTTAGCCTATCATCCCTCAGCACGTAGTATATAAGGATGGTGCTTACCCTCTCTTTCGTTCGCAGAAACTATCGCATGTGTGAAACCTCCATCCTCCCCACCACCACCACCAGGTCAGGGTCCCGTCCTCAGTCCGGGGGTAGGCTCCGCCCCTGCCTTATCTCCAGGCAGGAACATCGGAACCATATTCCATGATTCATTCATCGGACGGGGCCTATGCCCAAAGATCTTTAATATTATGTTTAATAAATATTATCTATCGTTCTATGTTTCCTGAGTCTTTCTGGTAGAACTACTGGGCACACATAACACTTGAGAGAGTGTCCTTGAGGGAAAACAAGAGAGAGAGAGAGAGAGAAAAAAGAGAGACTTTCAGTAACTTCTTTATGTAAGTCTAATACTACATATTGATGCATGTTGAGTTTTGTTTTACCTCCAGTGATGAGTATGAAGAGAAGTGCAATGGTGATGCGCAGATCCATGTTCGGTCAGGAGAGGAATGATCTGCTTTCAGTGTCTCTTTTATAACTCTTCAGAAAGGGGAGGCTTTCATGCACAAACTTTGTGCTGCCCCTTAAAAAATGTAGATTTTTTTTACAGTTGTCACTTTACAAAAAGCTTGATGTAAGGTTCTTTAACTTCAGTTCTCAGGCCCCTCCTCTCTAAAGGTTTTAGAAGTCTTCCTGTACAAAACACTTGTGGGGGGGCATCAGTTAATCCGTCTTTTTGCAACAGGGTCTTTCTGATGCTCAGACCCAACAAAAACGCATTGGAACAGAAGAATTGGTTGTCAGGTCTTTTGAGAGTCACCTGTATTTGTAAAAATTATATTCTCATATTCGTTTTTTAAAAATTAATACTTTTTCTGAATTTGAAGGCAGAAGCAAGCATGCATTTCATGAACTGTATCTCCAATAGTCTGCTTCCTCCTATCGGTGATTGACGATACATTCAGATTTAATTTCATAAAAAGTTTGACTGCAAAAGTTTTCGCAACAATTGGAAATAAGATATAAGCTAAATTACGGAAAGCAGGTCATTTATTAAACCAAAGCTACATAATATAATGTTTATTGATGAAAGCAAATGAACCAAATGTACAGTCAGGTGGTCATGTTTTCAAAGCATTGACATGAAAAACAGATTTCAGACATTATACTTCTTATAACATAACTAACTGCATCCACTCATCTATTGCACTGTAACTTCAATAACTGCATTAACTCATCTACTGCACTGTAACCTTAATAACCGCATTAACTCATCTACTGCACTGTAACTTTAATAGCTAATGTCTGTAATTAATGCACACTCAAGTCACTTGTACTATTGTATTGTCTATATTGTTATCTGTTCATAACCACCTGTACATTAATGTTCACAGTATATAGCCTTCTGTATATATTGTTCATAGTACATACCGACTTTCATATTTTCATACAACATTTGTATAGTATTTCCCTAAAATTGTATTCTGTATTTATTCACACTGTATATCCTGCACTTGCTAATTGCACTTCTGTTTAGACCTAAACTACATTTCGTTACACTGTACTTGTATATGTGTAATGACAATAAAGTTGAATCTAATCTAATGAATCTTATGCATGGTGTAAAATATTGAGGCTGTTGCTGAAAATACTTTTTTTTGTTTATTTATTTATCTGTTATTGCAAAGAATAAAATCTTCTTTGTTGATATAGTAAGGAAAATAAAAACATAACAGAATGAAAGACACAATAACCACAATAAAAACTTTCAAAGAATAATACTTTCTATAATGAACACGATACAGTTTTTGTATGTTTAAGTTTGATTTATATAAATAAGTATTAAAACAATCTCTGAAATATTCCATGAAAAACAAGAGAATTGTTTTGAACTGTTTGTTACCATAAAGACTCTGCTGCCACCTGCTGGTAAATAAAGCTAACTGTACTTATTTCGTTTGGGAAATAAAATGATCAATATCGATTAATACATTGTCTTTTTAAAATATGTCAAACATTTTATGTATATTATAAGTCCCACCACGACATACTGTATGGAGTACATCATGTTTACATCAAGTTTGAAGTTCTGCTGAATTCAATGATAATGATGTACAGTAGCTGAGAAGAGGCCAGGAGAGAAGGAGGAGGTTGTGAGTGATGCTCTTAGAACTGTTACGCAGTTTCTCCTCACTGTCCCACAGATTGTCATTATATAACACCCATTCTCCTTACTGTCACTCAGAATCGTCGCTTCTTAATTACACAGATTTCCCTGACCGCATGACGCAAAATAGTGGCAAAGATATTCAGAAGCACATCCTTTCAGAATATTTGGACAATTTTTTCAAATTCTTACTTATTGATGTAATGCAGTGGTCTTCATTTCCCAAACAGTTTATTTTGTTTAAACAACTGTACTCATCACAGTAGTTACAATACCATTGGGTCAGTTGAAGGTGTAATCTGTAGAAGAAACTAATCTTTTATCTCTAACACTTCAGATTAATGCTAGCATATGTGCTAGCTTCCCTTTCTTTAAAGGTGCCATGCTTCGTCTCCTCGTGCCGTCTAATAATATCGTCCAAGAGAATAGTTCTAGAATTATTTGAAAATATTTACTATTTTACCTAAAAACAACTGGATGATTGACACTTTGTGATAATAATGTTTGTTCCAAAAGACTTGTTTGATTGCAAGAAACTAGTTTATAAGATATTAAAAATATAAATTGTGACAAAGCCGGCTGTTGTCGGGATTTTTCAACGTTTTCAGTGCAGTTTACATAGTTACGTTCAGTAGGTTATGAGTGGGTAAGTCTGTCAGTCAGCAAACTACTCAACCATTTCAGTCCAAAAGTCTGCTTTATTCAGGAACTTACTATGGCTATCAATATGTCCATCATAGCTAATTCAAAAGTGAATACCGCAATTAAATGCCGTTGTTATTCCCGAAACTTTGCAGCATGTATGTGGTCGTTGGTTTTAGCAGCATGAAAAACAAGTTTTATACAATTCTGAATGGATTGTACACAGGACAGAAACTGCACAGCGAGCACTCCCTTTATAATGACTAAACAGCTGTCACTCATCTTCATCGAGATCTCTAGCACTCCAGAACCAGGCCTAATAATAATTACAAGGAATACAAAAGCCCCAGCATTGAGTTGATAAATATAGTGGAAAGATATAGAGAGAGAGAATATGACCCGTAGGAAGAAGCTTCCTCTCCCCAACTGCGAGTGGAGGTTTATTATTCTCTATTTTGTAGGTGAAGTTAGCTTCACCGGAGCGACGCCAATCAAGCAGTCATGTCAATGATGTCCTGCGCTTAGCGGTTTTGACCAGACCAGTGTAAGGCCTGGATTCGCCATGCCCGAAGGTTTTTTCAAGATGTTTGGCTAATGAAAACAACCATTGTGATGAGAACCTGTGGCCATATCCACAAGACAGACTTGATGAAAATGTAGAATTACAGTAATCACTCTTATGTTTTGCTTTTTAGAGTAGGGGAGAGCGGGGTAAGTTGTCACACGGGTAAGTTGTCACACTGTTCATAACTCCAACACTAGAAGCTCTATCTCAAAAACCAAATAGCCACTTTGTGTGACTTCTTTTTCTATAATCAATTTTCTGTTCACATTTGGTCAAGATCACTCTTAACTAATATTAACACAATTTTCTTATTTTTCTGCTTGAAAAGTAAAAAATTGGCACTTTAAATTTTATGCAAAACAACTTTGTTAGATATGAATGATAAAAATGATTATTTTGCACAAAATAGAGGAGATAATAACGTGTCTTTTGATACTTTAGCTGACGTGATATGTTGAGCTAACATTAAGATTTTGCCAACATTAGCACACATGTCAGTTTGGGGCAAGTTGTCTCAATGACTTTGGGGCAAGTCGTCACATCTGACAACTTGCCCCAGTACAAATATATATAGACATTATAGACATTTCTTGATCATTGGGCCACTAAAGAGGCACATCAAAAGCGCTTGTGATTGGTGGATGAGGAACATCCCTGAATGGACAATGTCAATTTATGTCATTCCTGGGATTGTGGTAATTGCCTATCCTCTGGCTGCAACCCCCTGAACATTCAGGTTGGCTTTAGGGTGGCTGGGGTTCAAGCTTACAACAGAGATGTATTTCTGGAAACCGAGTTTGCACCATCCTACGTCACAGATCGCCCCATTCAGAACCCTGCCTTGTCAGGCCCCATAACCAACTCTGCTGTGCCTAGCATGCCCAGTTATGCTTCTGCTTCCACCAGCTCTCCCTTACTCAGCAATGCCATTGCTGACAGCAGGCTACCAACTCCGCAGGACATCCGGCCATATCTGAATGGATCTATGTGCAAGCCAGAGAACGTTTGAGTTTGAAGTTCAAAGTAATGTGTTTTGATTGAAATGTGTACAGTTTGGCTTGAAATAAATTGTTTTTTCGAATTCTCTAGGCATGATTGTTTATGTTTCCAGTTCTGGTTTGAATATAAAAATGAAAATCAATATTCACAATTAAGTAGTTGTGTTCTTATTTTTAGATAATCTAGTGTGACAACTTACCTGCCGATGGGGCAAATTGTCACAAGTGCACATCCTCTATTCAACAGTCTACAACTCCGTTATGAGATAAGATATGAAAATGTAATGAATACAAATTATGTGCCCAAGACGTCCTTCTTTCATTTGGTATAACATTCATACCGTAGTGATGTATGGTGCTCAGTAAATGTTACACAGTGTGAAAAGTGTGACAACGTGCCCCGCTCTCCCCTACAAGCCAGCAAGTTAAGGAACACTGCATTTATGTTTTACAGTACTGTCATTTCTTTTCTATTTCGTAACTAATTATTTTGGTTTGATTCAAATAAACCTATGTTGTGATTGTACTGTATTGTTTTTCATCAATATATTTCAGATTTTCTTCAATGATTCGACTGTGTCTGTAGTATTCTCTCTACTACTGTAGTACTTTTACAGGGATGTATTTACAAAAAATGGTGGACAAACAAACTTTTGATGAAAGAATTATTTATGTTTAATTAAAAAAAAACATTTGCATTTGTCTGTGGTCTCAACTCAAATCAACTTTATTTATATAGCGCTTTTTACAATTTTCATTGTTACAAAGCAGCTGTACATGAGACACTTTGAATACAAATAAAACAACTAAATGCATATACCTGTAAAAACAAGAAAAAGGTGAAAACAACAAAAGACAGACATGCAAATGCTCCACACACAATATGCAAACATACATACTTACACAAATTGACATAGACGCACACACACACAAACACACTCGCACACACACACAAACTCACTCGTACACACACACAGTGAAAGCACACATTGGCGATAAAGGAGAGAGAACCACAGGTCAAATATTAAACGGACTATAAATTCTTATATGCAATATTAATTATGTCTAATTTCTGAATTCTAAAGCAGCCCCCCCGGCCAGGCAGATAGTGCAAAACAATATGCAAACAGTGGTGAGGAACCCAAAACTCCAATCGAAAAAAAAAACCTCAGGAGAACCCAGGCCCAACCAGGGGATTCCAGTTCCCCTCTGGCAAAAGCTGCTGCCTCTGCACAAGCTCAACAGTGCTTGCACAACAAGGCTAAATAAAAATAAAAAATATAAAATTAATAAGGTTAATGATAGATTTAAGATTATCATTAACAATCTAATAGAATTTGAAATGTTGTAGGAAAATCAAAGTTGCCGCGTCCTTTAGCCAGCTCTATCCTCTTAGCTCTTGTCAGGTCACCGCTTCCCATTCTCAGCTCTGCCATCAGCTCTGGGCATGAACTGCATCCTGCGGTAACCTTGGAACAAAGAGACAAGACTGGCTGAGAGTAGAGTACTGTTCTGCACTCTTTGATGCAACAAGTACATCATTTGTTGTTGGATGTGTTCCTGGTTCCGGTTGATCCAAATAATGCAGCCTAGATCCTCTGAGGATTAATATTATGGAAGTGTAGTGTATGCAAGATTAAAAAGATAAGTCTTTAGTCTAGATTTAAACTGACAGAGTGTGTCTGCCTCCCGGACAGTGCAGGGAAGAATATTCCAAAGTTTAGGCGCTAGATAAGAAAAGGATCCACCACCTGCACTTGATTTTGAAATTCTAGCTATTACCAACTGACAGGACGCCTGAGAGCGTAATGTACGTGGAGGTCTGTAATACAATAGAAGTTCATTCAAATACTGCGGTGCTAGACCATGTAGGGCTTTATAGGTAATAAGCAAGATCTTAAAGTTACTGCGTTGCTTTATAGGGAACCGGTGCAAGGTTGACAGAACCGTGGTTATATGCTCATACTTTTTTATACGTGTAAGAACTCGAGCTGCCGCGTTTTGAACCAGTTGCAGCTTTTGTAATAGGCCTGCAGGGCATCCACCTAGAATTGCATTACAGTTATCTAGTCTTGATGTCATGAATGCATGAATTAATTTCTCTCCATCTGACTGTGACAACATATAGTTTAGATATATTCTTAAAATGGAAAAATGCAATTTTACAGGTGTTGGCGACATGGCTTTCAAATGACAGAGTACTATCGAATACAATACCAAGATTCTTAGCTGACGACGAGGATTTTATTGAGCATCCATCAATCGTTAAGCAGTATTCTTGGTTGTTACCTATAGCGGTTTTCGGTCCAGTAAGTAACACTTCTGTTTTGTCCGAGTTCAGTAGTAAAAAAATGTTACTCATCCAGTTTTTTAAGTCAACTATGCAATCCTCTATTCGATGGAACTGCTGGGTTTCATGAGGCTTCGAGGAAATATAAATCTGAGTATCATCAGCATAACAGTGAAAGCTAATTCTGTGTCGCTTTATTATATCTCCTAGAGGTAGCATGTATAATGCGAAGAGCAGAGGCCCCAAGACTGAGCCCTGTGGTACACCATACTGGACTTGCGATTTGCGGGACACCTCATTGTTTATTGCTACAAATTGAAATCGTTCGGATAAATAAGACTTAAACCATTTCAATGCTATTCTGTTAATGCCGACGTAATTTTCGAGTCTATGTAGAAGTATGCTGTGGTCAATGGTGTCAAATGCAGCACTAAGGTCTAGCAGCACCAATAACGAAATACAGCCACGGTCAGACGCTAAAAGCAGATAATTTGTAACTCTGATCAAAGCATGATCGAAATCCAGACTGGAATTCATCACGGTCTGACAACTTCTAGTAAAACAGCTAACGTGGCAAACCACTAAATGCATGAAATGTGCCTGTGGGGTAGGAGTCTTCTTCTCTGATGTGTTTTTTTGCCATTTTCACAATGAAACTCAATGTGGCATGTGACAGTTTGCAGAAGAATTGCTTTATGGACTTCGCCTTTATTTAACATGAGAAACAGGATGATGTGTTGGCTGTATATTATTTATCTGTGGGTTAAGGAACAGGTTTGGGAACCAAAGATCCATGACATGTGGGGAGTACCCTCTGGTATGGGCACTCAGACTGATGGTTGTGACTGTGAAACACGTTTACCAGATAAACAGAACTCGGAAAAACAGACTTGTTATTGCAGTGTAGATAGCTGCTGTAATATATTGCTCTTCCTTTAAGCATGTTTTCCGCTGTAAAACTTTCTGTGATGTTTTATGACATTCTACTTTCAACATATTTTATGAAACCAGACCAAGAATGTATTTACTCTTTCTCCTTCAAAAGAAGGCTATTTTGATTACATGTTTTCATATATTTAAAAAAACTGAGAGGAAATCTGTTTTATTTTGTGAGAATAATCCAGCTAATTCAAAACCCTAGCGCTGTCATCCTCCGAGGATTTCCATGTGAAATCCATCGCCTGATATTTACAATACGTTAACTTGTTTAGTCTCAGGTCATCATTTGTTGGCACTTGTTGAAATTCTGTGGAATTTCTGCTGAAGTGAAACAGGAGGAGGATGAAACTGCCGTCACAGATCTTATAACAGAATGTTATTATTAACTCCAAGGACATACCATGCTAACTGTTAATTTCAATTCTCTGTAACTTGTTTGACGCATGCCCCAGCTTAGTCACAACAGTGTCTACATGTTAGTGTCAATAGAATGAGCTTTAAACCTCAAAGCTGTTGACAAAAAATGAATTATACATTTTCAAATGGATACACATATTTTGTGAGCACTTTACTTCATTTAAAGATGATTATAAAACAAAATCTGCCCATTTTGTGTTAAAGCATAAGCGGTGGTTGGGTTTCATACACACCTTAATTCTGTGGAACCCCACCAAGCAACTAATAGCGTCATTTCAACATATATAGACCATCTATAGTCGGGCTATGAGTAACCCACTTCTAGCCCAAAATAACCTTGAATTTGGTTACATGTCGTTTTTGCCAAAAAAAAACTTGTAATATATTCCATCATGCAAACATAACCAACAGTGTTTAAGGCGTTTGCTTTAATTTCTTTGACATGTTTTGTGCGTAGCCAGCTCAATTCAGACCGGCAATTTGTAGTCCACGTATAGTCAAGACTGGTTAATTTTCGCTCTTTGGCCAGTGAGCGTGAAGATTGTTGATGTATCTTCCAACCTATATCCATCATCAGTGCCGGCCCTACCTAATAAGCGATATAGGCAGTTGCATGGGGCGTCCGTGGCCACTAGGGGGCCCCTGCCGTGCGTGAAAATTTTATTTCCTTGCTCGTTGTGTCAGTGTCAATCATCATGTGCGTCTCATGACTAAACTTTATTGGGAAGTGCACACTATATCTCGCAAAAAACTAAATGAATCCTGTCTTTAATACTGTAATACTGGAAAGTCATGTAAATTGTCCTAACATCAAGCCATAATATTGTTCAAAATTATTACTCTTTTGGAAACACTAAAAGGATTGTTTTCATTAGTATTGAGCAAGTTTGCCTGTAAGGGAGACATATTGACATTCCATAGGTTCCAACATTTTGTGTGTAGATTTCGAGACATTACTTAACAGTAAAACAGCAGTTTTCAAGGAAATCATTATTTTTTGCAGTTTTATTATAATCCCAACAATTTTGGAAATTTAGACCCAGAATAATTGTATTTTCTTTTGCTCAAGAGATTAAACATGCATTCTGTTTCCTAGTTCACTAAAGACCCCTTATACACTTCAGAGGGTATGTGTGTGAAATATATCAAACCGATCTCTTGAATCTGCTTATGAATAACACGACTCGAGTTTAAACTTTCAAAGGAAATCAGTTCTGTGTGGTACTGAGAGAGAAAACAAAACTTACTGCTAACGCTTGAGGACCTGCATTTAACCCTGTTCTCAATCATTTCTTTTAGAAATGCCAAAGATTTTTTTAAGATAAATTACATTAATAGGTGAGCATCATAATTAGGTTTCAAAACTAGAGGGGTTTAAAATTTAAAAACACTTTTATGTAAAAGAGCATCTATAATTTTTAAAAAGCAACACACAAACACACATTTAAGCTCTATACTTTATTACATGTTGGGTTAGGCAATGTCACTTTTTGCTTTACTTAGTTTTAAAAAGCCAGGGTGCAAAAATATAGCAATAAAACAATATTGGAGGTTTCAGGGGAAATTTCGTTTTTGTTTTACATGTGACTGTATGGAAATCAACATGATTTCAAACTTAAAATCTTTTTGAATAAAATGTACTTTTAAATGTCTTGAATGTTGTACACGATGTTTCTATAAGCTTTTCAAACATCAGAATCTTTTACAAATTCACAAAAACAAAATTTGCATTTGAATAATTTGTGGATAGTTGATACACCATTCTGATCAGTAAAATACAAACCACAGCAATAAACAAGCTTAATTATGTCAAGTATTTTGTATACTGTTTTACATTCTGGTGTTGTGGTTGTTGCTTGTGGTCTTGTAGAATCTGAAGTTGTGCTGAATTCAGTGAAACAGAGAGTAGAAGAACAGTGGACACAGCAGGAGAAGAAAACTGCTCTTAAAGACTCCATCTGATCAAAACACAAAGGGACGGTTTCCCGTACAGGGATTAAACCTCGTCGTAGACTAAATGTCGTTTTAAACCTGGATTTATTGAAGTAGATTTCTCACACAGGGATTACAATGGTCTCAGACTTGCACTAGTCTAGACTTAAACAATCGGATTTCTATTAAGTAAGATTAGACCTAATTCAGATCTATATGAAGCCTTAAATTAAACCTGGTCAGAAGCAGGTTTAACCTCAAATTAAAAACTTCTTGCCTCAAGGCTCACGTCCACAGTAGCAGAAAATGGATTACCTCGACTATTTCAACGACAATCAGAGACCACTACTAAGACCAGAAAGAAGGTTGCTGAAAGACAGGAGCAACCCACTAAATGATTTTGGTGATTTACATTTTCTTGACCGTTTCCGTATGTCAAAGGAAAATGCAACAGAAATAATTGGTTTGCTGCAGCCCAAGCTTTCAGGTGACTTAGTCAGGGGCACCCCTATTTCTCCTTCCTTACAAATATTAATTATCTTAAGGTTGTTGGCATGTGGAACCTTCCATCGTGAAACTGGGGATTTGTGTGGTGTAGGTGAATCAACAGTGTGCAAAATAGTACACAAAGTCTGCAGTGCTATATGTGAACTGAAAAAGGATTTCATCAAATTCCCAAATGCTGCTGAACAGGCCACCTACAAGGTAGATTTCTATGAATATGGGAACTTCCCTGGAGTCATTGGTTGTATCGATAGCTGCCACATTCCCATCAAGTTTCCCTCTACAGCAGATGTAAATGTACAAGGAGTGTGCACTCCCACTATGCAGTTCTCCAATATTGTTGCACATTGGAAAGGTTCAACTCATGACTCAAGGATTTTACACAACTCCTCTTTGTATGGTCAGTTTGAAACAAGACAACACTCGGGAATTATACTTGGTGACAGTGGGTATGCACAGACACACTTCTTGTTCACCCCTTATCTCCATCCAGTCAGACCAGAGCAACAGCGCTATAACCAAGCTCACATGCTCACCAGAGGGCTAATAGAGCGCATGTTTGGTGTATGGAAGAATCGTTTCCAGTGTCTCCGAAATACACTGCGGTTTGAACCTAGGAGGTGCTGCATTGTTATTATTGCAACTGCAGTGCTTCATAATTTTCTTAAAAAGTGTGGCTGCCCAGACCCTGATATTAAAAAAAAATTCAGGAAATTATTTATTTAATTGAGATTTTGTTCCAAAGACAATTGACACTGCTGTTGCTTCATGTCTCTCTCTTTCATAGACAGGTCAAGATGAAGAATTTGCATTTTGACTTCATGTTCTTCTTTTAAATGTTGTAATATACGTTCATGGAACTCTATGGCAAATTTCTCATGAATGGTCATCCTTTTCCCTCTTGACCTGCTGCCTGGATAAGAGACTGCTGGATGCTGACTAATGCTACTGCAGGAGACTGGATGCTGCTGCATGTTGGTGCTGGCTGCTGCTGGATTCATTTGAGCATCTTGACTGTTCCCTGCGCCCCCCAAGTCCTGTGTCAAGATCAGGTCATCTTTGTATGGAAAAAAAATGTAGCATTACATTTCACTTCAACAATAAAGGTCATTACATAATTTTTTATACAACACATGACTTGTATTTAATTATGTTGGATGGGATAGCACATGTTACTGTAAATGAGACGTGTCCTATCAAATGAGTCTTTGAAAGATTCCTCACCTGAACTGTCCAAATGGTCATCATCTGGAATACCTTCCAGGGTTTGCTGACTTTCAATAATCCCAGCCAACAAGTCCCCCAACGCCTCTGTGTCTGGTGGAACTGGGAGTCCCCCACCTGTCTTGAAACGCTCTTGACGCGTAGCAGCAGTTGTTTTTTTTCAGGTTTATTTTTATGTTTTTGCACAGGACCTCTAGAAGATAATATATACTCTGAAGTAGGAGTTCTATATAATATTGTTTTATTTCTACATTTCATTAATGAAAACATTTATAATTGACTGATTTGTAAGAATGGGGCAACAATAAATCTTACCTGAACTTCTGTCAGAACCTTGTTCTGTGTCCGCTTGGTTACTTTTTCATTTGAGTTGAATTCATTCAATATGGAAATCCATGCCTTGTTTTCTGTACCTGAATCATGCTGTTTGTTTTCAATTACAGGATAGTTTGATACAACTTGTTTAAAAAGAGTCTTCTCAAATTCACTGAAGTTTTTTGAGCATTTTCTTCGGCCTTTATCCATTTTTTGGTTAAGTGTAGTGACTCCTGTTCCACACACTCCTTAAGACTAATGAATTACAAGTATGCCATACCAGGTTTTTATAGCAACCTCTCCTTAGCCACATGTGCATGCCATTAATCTAATCGGGTTTCCAAAAGATGATCTCACTTGTCCTTGATTACCTTAATCTGAGACTCTGTAGTCTAGAACTAGTTAATCCAAACTAAAGCAACATCTCAGAAAGTCAGTTGTTTAGTGTGGATTAATTTAAGTAGACTTAGCCTAGTCCTGGTTTATTTTAATCCCTGTACGGGAAACCGCCCTAAGTGTTTAACCCACAATTAACACACTACAATTACTTTATTATACATGTTTAACTTTGACTAACTATAAAGTGAGTACCTTTTCAATGCTTCATGTACACTATGACTGACTTTTTCACACAGAATTTACAATAAACATCACAGAGAGTTTATCAAAATGATTTAAACTCTTGATAGCAAGATGCTTTTTGTTGCAAATGTAGCCTGAATTGTGTTTTTTGTGGACAATGTGGAAATTTTACACTAGTAATTCTGCTTAAAAGTATACATGTCTCTCTTTATAGTGTATCGCGTTGATCCTAACTGGAATTAGAACTTTTGGTGCTTTCAAGAAATTTGTCAGATAAATCAATACATTTAAATATAAATAAGCACATGAAAAAGTGAAAGGAAATACCTGCGCCATTGCAAAGCTCTGTGTCACAGCACTGGAGAGAAAGTTTCCCTAATAAAGTTTCTGTGGTTCCAGTCCCACACGTTTCCGGCTTTAAGTAAGATTTCGATGTAACCGAACCTTCAAAAAGGATTTTTTTTAATTAGAATTTTATTAGAAAATAAAGGTTCTTCAAATGCCATAGAAGAAACTTTTTTGTCTAAATTGTTCCATAAAGAGCCTTAAACATCCAAAGAACCTTTCAAAAGGTTCCCTGTCCCAAATAAACTCTCTTCAAATTATAAAAATAATGCAGACATATGTACCCGCCAGATCCCTATGCCCTGCAAATAAACGCCGTCTTGTGGTGCCATCCCAAAAAGGTAAAAAAATCTCTCGCGTAGCTTCTCCGGATCTGTTCCACCTATGTGGAACGATCTGCCCGCTGCTACAAGATCTGCAGATTCTATAGCCATCTTTAAGAATCGTCTGAAATCGCATCTCTTCCGTCAACACCAGTAGCCCTATAGTTTTTAAAAGATTGTAAGCCTATTTATTGCATTACACATTTCTTCTTCAGTCGTACTTTAACTGTCAGTACATTATAACAGTAAATGTTCACAATCAAACTGGATTACCAAGAGAATTTGTCAATGTTGAAGTGGAAAATTTTGAAAGTCCATCAGCACATGTCTCTGTTGTATCACAAACACCATTCAGAACTACTGTGTCATGGACTGCAAGGAAGACAATGCAGGGAGAACCCAATTGCAGGCAGGACTCAGGGATGACGGGGTTAACAGATATTTATTGGAACAAGACAGGACAAAAGGCAAAACAAAACCCACGATGGGGAAAACAAGGCTTGATAATATATAAATAAACAAGAACAGTGCCTAACTAGATTAGAACAATAACACTGAAACAAACACTAAACCAACACTTACTTGGACTCGCGGACACAGGAACAAGGTAACGAGGCAGACAAGGTAACTTTTAGGAACAGGAACATCAAAAAGGTATCATGAACACATTCAGCTACAGACAAGGTAAGACGTACACGTACAATGAGGATGTTTTAAAGGGAAGCAAATCACGAGGGAACAGGTGCAGGGGATAAACTAATTAACACAGACTAGGAAACAGGAGGGCAGGAACGATTACGCAGACCGGAGAGAGAGAGTATGGCGGCACATAAGGGTCAAAATCGTCTCTCTCCCACATGAAACAAAGGATCCTGTATGATTCCACCTCAAGACCAAGAATTACCTGACAAGGAGAGGTGGAATCATGACATACTGGGCACACAACACTTGAGAAAGTGTCCTTGAGGGAAAACATGAGAGAGAGAGAAAAGAGAGACTTTCAGTAACTTCTTTATGTAAATCAAATAATACATATTGATTCATGTTGAGTTTTGTTTTACCTCCAGTAATGAGTATGAAGAGAAGTGCTATGGTGATGCGCAGATCCATGTTCGGTCAGGAGAGGAATGATCTGGTTTCAGTGTTTCAGTGTCTCTTTTATAACTCTTCAGAGAGGGGAGGCTTTCATGCACAAACTTTGTGCTGCCCCTTAAAAATTGAGATTTTTTTACATTTGTCACTTTAAAAAAAGATTGATGTAAGGTTCTTTAACTTCAGTTCTCAGGCCCCTCCTCTCTTAAGGTTTTAGAAGTCTTTCTGTGTAAAACACCTGTGGGGGCATCAGTTAAACAGTTTTTTTTTAGGAAGGAAGTAGGAAGAAGCTTCCTCTCCCCAACTGCGAGTGGAGGTTTATTATTCTCTATTTTTTAGCTGAAGTTAGCTTCACCGGAGCGACGCCAATCAAGCAGTCATGTCAATGATGTCCTGCGCTTAGCAGTTTTGATCAGACCAGTGTAAGGCCTGGATTCGCCATGCCCGAAGGTTTCTTCAAGATGTTTGGCCAATGACAACATCCATTGTGATGAGAACCTCTGGCCATATCCACAACACAGAGTTGATGAAAATTGTGAAGTACAGTAATCCCTGGTATGTTTTGCTTTTTACAGTACAAGTAAGCAAGTTGAGGAACACTGCATTTGATGTTTTACAGTACTGTCTTTTCTATTTCGTAAATAATTATTTTGCTTTGTTTCAAATAAACCTATGTTGTGATTGTACTGTATTGTTTTTCACCAATATATTTCAGATTTTCCTCAATGATTCCACTGTGTCTGTAGTATTCTCTCTACTACTGCAGTACTTTTACAGGGATGTATTTACATGTAGTACCATAATGAAACATGTATCACCTAGTTTGTACAACAATATCTAATGATTGTACAAACAATGAAAGTATCAGTTGCTTGTGTGTGGGTGATCTAAATTAACGTTTCAATGGTGTTTCACAATAAATTTCGTAAAAGATATGAATGCACAATGTCCAAAACATTGGACAGCCTGTATTACAAGTGATGACCGTTTCGAGTTTGTAACTAGAGTATCGAAGGTTCTGAAGGTTCTGAAATTAGTGCCAAAGTGATTGTAAAAAACTGTAATACAGGCCATTGTATTTTGCCACTTTTTTGTAGTATTTTTTAAGTTTCTAATTCCCTATGGTGTCTGCTTTTGTTCTGCAGTTCTTGTTAACCATCTTAAAAACTTTTTCTACCATCAAAAACTGTTGCTGGTGGTTTTAAAGTAATCACCTCAGATTAGATCTCATATGATTCATATTCATTTCAATGTGTAAGATTCTATGATGTGTGTTAAAGGCTTGTGCGAGCAACATGAGCCGACAGTATCCCTGAAAGAATACCTGGAAAGTGGTGAAAATGGTAGACCAACAAACTTTTGATGAAATAATTATTCATGTTTAATTAAAAAAAACATTTGCATTTGTCTGTGGTCCGACAACTTCTAGTAAAACAGCTAACGTGGCAAACAACTAAAAGCATGAAATGTGCCTGTGGGGTAAGAGTCCTCTGCTATGATGTGTTTGTTTGTCATTTTCATAATGAAACTCAATGTGGCATGTGACAGTTTGCAGAAGAATTGCTTTATGGACTTCGCCTTTATTTAACATGAGAAACAGGATGATGTGTTGGCTGTAAATTATTTATCTGTGGGTTAAGGAACAGGTTTGGGAACCAAAGATCCATGACTTGTGTGGAGTACCCTCTGGTATGGGCACTCAGACTGATGGTTGTGACTGTAAAACACGTTTTACAAGATTAACAGAACTTGGAAAAACAGACTTGTTATAGCAGTGTAGATATCTGCTTTCATTTATTGCTCTTTGTTTAAGAATGTTTTCAGCTGTAAAACTTTCTCTGATGTTTCATGACAATCTAATTTCAACATATTTTATGAAACCAGACCAAAAATGTATTTACTCTTTCTCCTTTAAAAGAAGGCTATTTTGATTACATGATTTCATATATTACAAAAATCAGAAAGGAAATCTGTTTTATTTTGTGAGAATGATCCAGCTAATACAAAACCTTAGCGCTGTCATCCTCTGAGGATTTCCATGTGAAATCCATCTCCTGATATTTACAATACATTAACTCGTTTAGTCTCAGGTCATCATTTGTTGGCACTTGTTGGAATTCTGTGGAATTTCTGCTGAAGTGAAACTGGAGGAGGATGAAACTGCCGTCACAGATCTTATCACAGAATGTTATTATTAACTCCAAGGACATACCATGCTAACTGTTTCAAGTCAATTCTATTTCAATTCTCTGTAACTTGTTTGACGCATGCCCCAGGTTAGTCACTATAGTGTCTACATGTTAGTGTCATTAGAATGAGCTTTAAACCTCAAGCTGTTCACAAAAATGAATTATACATTTCCAAATGGATACACATATTTTGTGAGCACCTTACTTCATTAAAAAATGATTTTAAAACAATATCTGCCCATTTTCTCTATAGTGTTAAAGCATAAGCGTTGGTTGGATTTCATACACACCTTAATTCTATGGAACCCCACCAAGCAAGCAATAGTGTCATTTCAACATAAATAGACCATCTATAGTCGGGCTATGAGTAACCCACTTCTAGCCCAAAATAACCTTGAATTTGGTTACATGTCGTTTTTGCCAACAAAAAAAAAACTTTTATGATGTATTATATTCCATCATGCAAACAAAAACAACAGTGTTTAAGGCATTTGCTTTAATTTCTTTGACATGTTTTGTGCGTAGCCAGCTCAATTCAGACCGTCTATTTGTAGAACACGTATAGTCAAGACTGGTTATTTTTCGCTCTTTGGCCAGTTAGTGCAGAGATTGTTGATGTATCTTCCAACCTATAGCCGTCATTTCAACGTCTCGGTTAAGCAGTGTGTTTTTCTTACGTCATCACAAATTTGCAAGGCGTATGATTGAAAACGTCAATATATTGTGTTTTTATTTATTTGCTGCTATTGTGTGCAGCAGAGTAAATGACACTTGGGTTTACTGTATGTACGTTGCAAGCAGACAGCTTTTGCTGCTGCAAACAGACTATATGAGGAAACCGCGCATGCCATTACCATTCATTTTGCCGCTCTGATTACACTCGTAACCTGCAGTGCTGGCTCACTCAAATTCAAGGTAAACTATCAATGCTATCATTTGGGATGGGGAGTCGCCTCCAAGGAGTCAATTCCTCGACTATTAAAGTCGGAATCGACTCCACTCATCTTGTCATTGACTCAAATCGGTTGAATTTTCTTTGTGATTGAGTGGTGCAAAGCAACAAATAACATTTAAAACAAGAATATTTAAGGTAAAAGCCATGCGTCCTCCACTCACTCTGACTGTTCACGTTTATATCTGATCCAAAACAACGCGGTTATCAGAGCTTAAGCGACGCCTAATGGCACTCTCACAAAAGGCCCCAAAATATTTTCTGTTCATTTTTCAACTTCAATCTGATCACATTAAATTCTCAAATTCTTATTAAAAACTCCTATATTTAGCCGGCCCCTCCTCACGCTGTTCTTTCTCTAAACATCTGGTAAGACTTTTTAAGTTGCTTTCAATAAAAGCGTCGTGCTATAGCAAACATTGGTGAGACGGTAACGTCGTGTCCCTGGCAGAAAACAGTCGCAGTAGCACGGTATAAACCGGTACAAATGTGTGACAAAGAACATTTCCTAAAAATGCATACAATACATGTCAGCATTTCTCTGGGGTTGCATGTTGTCATGAACGTGGGTGGTGAGGACAAGGACAGAGGACCCAGAAGCAGACAGCGGGTAAGGGGTTAACAAGACACTTAATAAAATATAATTATAAAAACAATCACCCCCGAGGGAGTACCATAACAAATCATGACAACAGGAACAATGACTAATTTGACTAGACTATTAATAACACTTGACATTTAACTACAACAAACTAAATTGCACAAAGCACAGGAACTCACTACAGATGACACAACAATGAACCAGCACAAGATAAGAGACTCAAGGTCAATATATAGGGAGATGAATCAAGAGGGGACATGTGTGGGGCATGAGATCATAATGAGTACTAACGAGGAAACAAGAGGGCAGGAACAATGACAAGACCGGAGAGAGAGTATGGCAAACCATGAGTGCCAAAATTGTCTCTCTCCACATAATACATGGGGTTCTGTCATGATCCCGCCACTAGGCCAAGAGAAACATGACATGATGCGGCAGAATCATGACGCATGTACAATTGTTACTTTGACTTTTTGCCACGTGTAAATCTCTAAATACCCTGTTGTTAATCGGTTGTGAGAGGACATCCTCTAGTGACGTCCATTTCATGTACATTTTTAGTTAGTAATGACCCTCTGTAAAATTCTTTTGAAACATGCAAGAGCAATTGTGCTTACACCTTGAATAAAGCTGCAAGGATTTATTTGATTGCCCCAATTGTAAAATGTCGGAAATCTTTTTATGCACAATCATTTATATTTATCTAGTTTAATGACAAATTATGTTTGCAAAGTGCCATGTGTGGTCAAGTGATTACAAAGCAACTGCATTTTAGTCATTATTTGAAATATTTTCTGTAGGCCAACATTACAATTTTATCACATTTTACAGTTACACTTGGCAGACGGTTTTATCCAAAGCGACTCATATTGCATTATCCTATACATTTATACAGAGGTATTTACAATCCCCTGGGCTCGAACCCACAACCTTTAGTTGTGAACGCAATCCTCTTCGCACTGAGCTACAGGAAAGCTTAAGTTGTCATGATTCCACTATCATGTCTTGTTTATTCGTGTTATTTGAGTGGAGTCATGGCATAACCAATGGTTTTATGTGAGATTGAATGATTCTTTCTCGCGTCTACGTCATCGTCCCTACCCTCCTGTTTCCTAGTTTGTGTTAATTAGCTTTCCTTGACTGTTAATCCCTATCACCTGGTCCCTATTAATTATCCTTTGTCTGTTTCCCCTATAAAGAGTCCTCATGTTTCTTTGTCTTGTTGCTCGTGCATTGTACCTGTGTACCTTGTGAGCTGTATTCATGTCATCGTCTTACCTTGTCAAAGTAAGTGTTAGTTTAGTGTTTGTTTCAAGTGTTCTTGTTTTGTAATATATATATATCTTGTCCTGTTTACCCCATCGTGGGTCTTTGTTTTGCCTGTTTTGTTTAGTGTTTATATGTAAAATAAAAGTCATTGTTACCTCTACCGTCTGTGTCTGCCTGCAATTGGGTTCTACCATGTCATATCCTGACATAAGTATAAGATTATGTACCAAATCTTGCAAAATTTCAAAATCAGATAGTGCGATGACGCATTTCTACCAGAAAAGAATCGAGAGGCAGACAATATTGAATGTACTGAAACAACATTTATTGATAAACATAAAATATCGGATTTTGACGTAGGCCCATCCATATTAGAATCCGAGGTTTATGGATTCTTCCAGCTCCGATACTTCCTTATCAATTCGAGCCTGAATCTGATCCGTAAAATGAAGTTCTAGCCGAAACAACTTTGCCAGCGCTACTCGAGCAGGATGTAAAGAATTGGTAAAAATATGATGTTAAATAGTTAAAAACTATAGCTAACAGTTTTACCTTTTATATACGAAATTATAAAGACTATAAACAAACAACCATATACATCATTCAGACTTTGTGTTAGATAGAAAAAAGCTCGCATTACAGCAGGGAAAGGTTTAAATAATAAATAACACGAGCACTTTGAGCCTTCTTCATTAACCAGTGTTATGTCTCTTCGCTACTCCACAAAGACAATAAGCCCCATTATAAACACGACATTTCTTGCCTCTAGTTGGAACATTATCACTGATTATTAGGACTTATGTTGTCTTTTTTTCACGTTATGTAAAATATGTGGGATGGTATGGTGTACAATTCACTATATATTGTGGAGGATGAATATTCTTATTGTATCTTTGTTGGAAATCATTAAAACATCTCTACCCAGAATAAAACATGCCCCGGAGCAGGTTAGCCGTGTACCTTAAATTACCATGGCGACGAAACCTGCTCAAAACCAATCCACCTTCTTGAGCCCGAGAACTCTGAGAATGCTCAAACTAAAAGCAAATTGCCTCGGTAAAGTAACCTGTTACATTGTAACCTATTACAAGTACATTGCATTACAAGTACAATATAGTTGAATCTAATCTAATCTAAAAAATCGAATCCGGCTTCTTGATACAGGTTTACATGATTGATTGAAAACAAAAATGTGACATCAAAATCACATACAGTTAAGTAGTCATGTGTCCACGTGCACATATTAATAAACAGGTGTTTCTTTCACGATTCCAGGAAGATTTTCCATGCGGTTCAGTTTGAAAGATGAAGTTCATTGAATAGCAGGCATTCTGGAACATGGCAAGTTTACAACTAAGAGATTGGATTTTGTCAAAGAATGTGTCCATAAGTGTTTCTCTCTCTCGCTCTCTCTGTTTATACAGTATGTACACATATATTTGGGTAGTTAACAAATTAACTATACTATATTGTGACGATAAAAAATCTGAAAACAGACTATAATTTTTCTGAGGTGAAGTAATCCTGAGTCATTTCTTTTACAGAATCATGATAAATGGCTTAATGGTGAAATTCAATATGAGGGGTGGTGGTCAACTTGAAAAGAAGCCATTCAACGCTATACCATGTACCATGTCAAGGCTATTTTACCCGAAATATTTTGTTCCTCGTCTATTGTATCATTTTCATTCTTGATAAAAACATCAGGTTTTACAAGAAATTCCACATGGCGCACCCGCTCCTGTTCTCTTTCTCAGAAAAATAAACAATTAATGTTCACTGACTTACAGCATCTTTTGTTTGGACGTTTACATTTTGCTTGTTAGGTGTACTGATTATTTTGATTAACTTAAATTGCCCGTTGTCCAATGTACTTAGTTTAAAGGTTATGCAACACAATATTTGCACTTCTTGCTCATTTGGGTTGCATACAGTATGTCAAGCGGTTTGTTTTATTCATAAAAGATTAATAAAATAAATATCTTGAATGAAAAAAATAGTTTATATATCTTTTACAAATGCACCTTTGTGTACTCAAGGTGGCAAATTCAGTTTTTTACCTATTCTAACATATATTCTTTGTCACAATCCAGACTCTTAATAGATTATCGTATTCGTAGGATAATCTGACTTTTTAAAATAAATTTGTGTTATTTAACTCATATTCTGTTCTCTTTGGGTGTAGCCCAAATGCAACAGATTCAGACTTTGATGGAGAAATGGTGGAACACCAGAAGCACGCTGGAGGTGATGTATATAAAAAATGGAATTAAACCATTTTCACCGACTCTAAAACATTAACACATGTGTTAACCATAATCCAGTATTTTGTTGTTTAATTGTATATTGCTGTTTAACAGTAATACAAGACTATTAGGAAATAATTGGAGGTGCCATAGCTTTGACATCCATTCACCAATGATGGAACACATGCATCATACTGGTGGAAGAACTTGTGTTCGGGGACCAAGAAAATGAGAGAGTCCTGTGATCAACAAACAGCCGTAAGCAAATAGTAACACCAAAATAAAAGTCCGAAAACTGCAATCGTGTGCTGCTTTTGTGCGTGTGGTAAATGTTTGTTGTTTGCCCTTTTGTTCCTTAAAATTTATCACAAGTAGATGATCATATTTCACAGGGGTACTGTATAGTCATGTAAGTTGTCCTAACATCAAGCCATAATATTGTTCAGAATTATTACTCTTTTAGACACACTGAAAGGATTTTTTTCATAAGTATTAAGCCATTTATCCTGTACGGGAGACACATCGACATAGGATTCAACATTTTGTGTGTAGATTTCGAGACATTACTTAACAGTAAAACAGCAGTTTCAAAAAAGTAAATCATTATTTTATGCATGTATTATATTAATCCCAACGTTTTTGTGAAGTTAGACCAAGAATAGTTGTATTCTTATTCGCTCAAGAGATTAAAGGTGCATCCTGTTTCCTTGTTCACTAAAGACCCCTAATACACTTCAAAGGGTATGTGTGAGAAAAAATCAACCCCATCTCACTGATCTGCGTATGAATAACACGACTCGGATTTACTCTTTCAGAGGAAACACATTTAATATTTTATGCTAATTATGTTAAAGAACATCCATAATTAGTAAAGAAACAACACACAAACACACATTTAAGCTCTCTACTTTATTACATGTTGGGTTAGGCAATGTCACGGTTTTCTTTGCTTAGTTTTAAAAAGCTGGGGAGCAAAATATAGCAATAAAACAATATTGTAGGTTTAAGTGGAAATCACTTTGGAAATCAAACATGATTTCAAACTTTAAATATTTTTGAATAATATTTACTTTTAAATGTCTTGAATGTTGTACATGATGTTTCTATAAGCATTTCAAACATCATAATCTTTTACAAATACATTTTTTTTTTGCATTTGAATAATTTGTGGATACAGCTTAGGGTGATCAGTAAAATACAAACAATAGCAATAAAAAAGATTAATTTAGTCAACTCATTTGTAAATTGTGTCTAGTGTTGTGGTTGTTGTTTGTGGTATGAAGTTGTGGTAAGTTCAGTGAAACAGAGAGTAGAAGAACAGTGGACACAGCAGGAGAAGAAAACTGCCCTTAAAGACTCCATCTGATCAAAACACAAAATGTTTAACACAAAATGAACACATTACAAATACTTCACTATATATGTTTAACTACTAACTATAAAGTAATTCCCCCTTCAATGCTGCATGTACACTATATGACCCTGACCTTTTTCACCCAGATTTATAAAAATATCATTAATCAGAAATTTTAAACTCTTGATAGCAAGCTACTGTACCACATAAAACATGATTATTGTTGCACATGTAAAATCAATACATTTAAATATAAATAAGCACATGAAAAAGTAAAAGGAAATACCTGCGCCATTGCAAAGCTCTGTGTCACAGCACTGGAGAGAAAGTTTCCCTAATACAGTATCTGTGGTTTCAGTCCCACACGCGTCCGGCGTTGAGCACGATTTCGATGTAACAGAACCTTCAAAAAGGATTTTTTTTTAATTACAATTTTCCTTAAGAAAATACATTTTCGTCAGTTTATTAAAACATTAAACATTGCATTACATTAAAAACGAATTTTTAAGTTTATGTTCTTGAACTGAAGATTACACTCTTAAAAAATAAAGGTTCTTCACAATGGCATAGAAGAACCTTTTTTGTCTAAATTGTTCCTTAAAGAACCTTAAACATCCAAAGAACATTTCAAAAGGTTCCCTGTGGAAAATAAAGGCTCTTCAAATTATAAAAACATAAGAAAGAGATGGTTTTGACTGAATGGTTCTTCTATGGCATCGCTGAGAAGATCCCTTCAAACGCCTTTATTTTGAAGAGTGTATGATGGTATAGTGTCAAATTGATTATAAGAAAAACAGATAAGAATTAATTAGAGCTTAACACCATTTATATTTAGTATCAAGCCCTATAGTTTTTAAAAGATTGTAAGCCTATTTATTGTATTACACATTTCTTCTCCAGTCGTACATTAACTGTCAGTACATTTTAACAGTAAATGTTCACAATCAAACTGGATTTACCAACAGCATTTGTCAATGTTGCAGTAGAACATTTTGATAGTCCATCAGCACATGTCTCTGTTGTACCACAAACACCACTCACAACTATTGGGCACACATAACACTTGAGAGATTGACCTTGAGGGGAAAAAAGAGAGAGAGAGAAAAAAGAGAGACTTTCAGTAACTTCTTTATGTAAATCAAATAAGACATATTGATTCATGTTGAGTTTTGTTTTACCTCCAGTGATGAGTATGAAGAGAAGTGCAATGGTGATGCGCAGATCCATGTTCGGTCAGGAGAGGAATGATCTGGTTTCAGTGTTTCAGTGTCTCTTTTATAACTCTTCAGAAAGGGGAGGCTTTCATGACCAAACTTTGTGCTGCCCCTAAAAAAATGAGCTTTTTTTACAGTTGTTTCTTTACAAAAAGATTCATGCAAGGTTCTTCAACTCCAGCCCCTCCTCTCTGAAGGTTTTAGAAGTCTTATAAAACACCTGTGGGGGCATCAGTTAATCCGTTTTTTTATAATGGCTCAGACCCAACAAAAACGCAATGGAGCACAAGAGTTGTCGGGACTTTTGAGATTCATCTGTCATTGAAAAGATTAGATTTTTTTGTTACTTTTTTTACATCTCTAGTTGTTTTAGACAAAATCGCACACATGCGTTCTAACAAATCTTTGTATTAACTTTGTCTATCTGGTGTATGTATTTGTGTAGGAGGTTCTAAAGAACGGGGTTGTGCCTGCTCTTGTTTCCATTCCTTGTCGTGCAAGGAAACTTCAACTCATTTCAGTTCAGCAAAAAAGCTGCTTTTACCAACAACCATTTTTATTCCATATTAAATTATGTATATACTGCTGTTAGATCATGCTTAACTCACTTCATGAAATCTTTCCAACACAAACAGTATACTGCATTTGAATACTAATAAATAAAGAGTCTTCTAGACCGATCAAGAAACTCACTTCCCAGCAAGCAATTTTCGGTTTAAAAGACGTCTATTAGCCGTCTAAACCCAGCCCAGACGTCTAGGCTAAAACAAGGCTAAATTTGGGCTGTCAGTGAAAATCTAATAGACGTCTAACCATAGCCCAAGAATAGACAATTACACAGCTAGTGGACGACTACATATTTACATCTAATAGACGTCTAACCACAGCCCAAGACTAGACTAGTCATCAGTTAGACCGCTATTAGACGACTACATATATACGTCTAATAGACAGTCACTATGGGTCTAGGCTAAAACAAGGCTGAATTTGGGCTGTCAGTGAAAATCTAATAGACGTCTAACCATAGCCCAGGAATAGACAATTACACAGCTATTGGACGACTACATATTTACATCTAATAGACGTCTAACCACAGTCAAAGACTAATCATCAATTACACAGCTATTGAAGGACTACATATACATGTAATAGACAACAAAATGAGGCTAAAGGATTCTTTTCACTCAAATATAACAGGTTCTCATAAATCACAATCATCCAAACAAATTAAATATAAAGGATTTATTTAGAAAAATAATATTAACAACTTAGTCAACATACAAACATTAAAATTAGCAAATAAAATATTACACAATATGGGAACACAACTCAAGATAATACAAACATAAAGAATTTAATTTTATATAAAAAATCAATAGTTGTCTTTACTCCCATACCCACCACCCCCTGCTCTCCCAGGTGCCTGTTTAAAATGGCCAGAAATGGCATTTTTTATTTCTAATTCTTTTGCAGAAGGAAAATTGGTCATCACTGCGTCTGCCAAACGAGAAAAAGAAAAAAGCACAAGAAAACGATTGTTGACAATCATTTTTTAACTAATTACAGTAATTGTGACATTCATTCACTTTCCACATCCACTGTCTTTTATTAATTGGAAAGAAATAATGATTATTTATAACTTCTTTTCATATTGCACGGTGTTGATGTTAAGTTGTACGTTTAGCACTTTGAAAACTTGCCTTAAATCAAGAACTAATATTTCATATCTTAATCTTAAATATATTTGTATCTTTAATAATAATAATAAAAAATAGTAATGGTAAGTTAAATAGTTTCATCCTTACCAGCTTGAATTAAGATCAATTTTAGTTTAAGGCCACACAGTTGCAGTAACGTTACACGTGCAGGTAACGTTAACTTGTTGCAGGAAAAAATACTCTGCAATGCTAACAATATAATGTCAAGGTTCCTACACATTATAACAAATAATGAACATGTCAAAAAGAACACGCATACTTACAAGTTTGAAGTAAAAATAGAAAGGTTTTGTGACCGCCCGTTGCTCTCCGACCGGTGCAACTGCTGTCTCGTGTAATATAAAATTGAAAATGGCGGAATGTTTATCGCGAGATCTGGCTAAAGTGATCTTGTCGCGCGATGCCAGTAGTCCCAGTAGCAGTAGTCATGTCTCAGTAGGGCTTCGCTTGCGCCATCTAGCGGTTGAAAATTAGAAATTTGATTTATACTTAACTTCAAATGAATGACAGTCCATAATTTTGTAGAATATCTATGACTATGAATGTTATGTGACAGCAAAGATAATGCTAGTTCAAATGTTTACAAAAGTGTGGGCTAAAAGCAGTCTACAGGCCGTTTAATTATCGTTGCTAAAGACCATGTCATGAAGCATATTGACATGATGGTATAACAACTATCTTATGCCCTACCTAAAACTAAAACTTTTTTTACTCAAAATGGGCTAATTTAGTCGGTCTGACTGGGAGCTAAATCGTGACTACGCACAGCCTAGAACGTGAAAGAAATGAAACTAAAGCTTACAATCACTGTTGTCTTTGATAACATGGAATATCATACATCTCGTAAGTTATTTTATAAGTTATTTTGGTCAAAACGACATGTATCCAAATTCGAAGTTATTTTGGCTAGTGGGCTGCAGGCTATATCGGGTATAACCGAGACGGTGAAATGACGGCTATTGCTTGCGCGGAAATAGCCCGTCTAACTACGGTCTACATCGTGTCTACGCACAGCCTACACATATAACATGTCAAAGAAAGCAAACCAAACACCTCCTCATCACAGTTGACTTTGCTTACATGATGGAATATCATACATCTCGCAAGTTATTTTGGATGAAATCACATTTAACCAGATTAAATATTGTTTTAGCTAAAACTGGGTTACGCATAGTCGGACTATTCAGGTCTATATTTAACCTAGACGTTGAAATGACGGCTATTGCTTGCTGGGTTATTGTCGATAAGTCATTTTGGATTAAAGCATCTGCTGAATATAAACATGTTCTTGATTTTATATGGATAGAAAAGAGCTCTTGAACATTTTATGTTTGCTTTTCACACCCAAATCCATTTTTACGCCAATTATTGTCTATTGTGATATTTCACAATATATGTAAATGGCATACAGACACTTTAGCTGTTGTACTTTTGGATAGTGGTGTAACAATATATTGAAGTATCGTTTTATGTCACAATACAAAAACAATGTTTCGTGATTTATATAAAGAAATAATTCTCTGAAATATTCTATAAGAAAACAAGATAATTGTTTTGTACCGTCTTTCTCTGCTCTAACATAAAGACTCTGCTGCCACCTGCTGGGACATAAAGCAAATTAAACTTATTTAACTTTGGAAAATAAAATGAAAAATCAGTCTACTTTGATTAATACATTTTCATTTTAAAATATCACATTTTTATTGCATAAATATGCTGTATGTTGCGGTGGAATGATTTTTATAAGCCGCCTTTTACATTTACATTTTATGCTGTAGAGCAGTGGTCTCCAATGTGGTACACGTGGGCACCTGGTATCCCGCGTAAACTTTTGTGAGGTGCCCGCCAAGCACAGGACTCAACAATCAAAAGCTGCACATGAGGCTCGGGACTAGGCATGGCCATCGGGACTACCGGTAGATTCCCGGTGGGCCGCGAGGTGTGTAGGCCGGTGAGTCGCGCTGTTTTTTGTAAGGATTATTATATGCGTAAATCATAAGTATTTTGTTCTATCAGTCCAATTCCGGCATTCTGTCTCACTGCCGTTTAAGATGTCTGCGAAACTGAAACACGTGACCAACATTGGTCAATCAGAATTAAAAAACAGACCTAGTGGCTGCAGAGCGGCCATAACCTCTGCGCTTACTTTTTGCGACCACCTGCCATATCTTAATGACAGTTAACATGTTAAAGCACAAAATCTCTAAACGTAAAGGAAGAGGTCAGGACGGGTCTGACTGTTGAGGTGAGACTGACATGGACGTTCTTCATTGTTTTGTTTAGCCACCACTGTGTAATATAGGCCTAACCGTTATTTAAAACAAAGCTCAATTCGTTTCTTTTAGGCTCGTATAAAACTGTATGGGTGTTTTCTTAAAAAAACAGCTTTTTTTGTAGGCCTATGTACTATTTAAATCTTAACCTTACCTTTAAAATGATAGAATAATCACATAATGATCTTAATCACTATTTTACTTTATTGTAGATCAGTGGTCCACCTGTGAATTAATGTAAAGTAATAATGACAGTAATAATACATTTATTTAAAACAATATTAAGAGCTTAAAAACCTATTCAAGATCCCCTTAGTGAAGTCAGTTCCACAACAAGCTTTTTCCAGTTCCTAAAATGTTGTATTTGGGATTATTCCATATGTGACCCTGGATCACAAAACCAGTCTTAAGTAGCACGGAAACAGTTTTAGGAAAGGACAAAAATACATTGTATGGGTCAAAATTATCGATTTTTAATTTATGGCAAAAATCAGGAGGAAATTAAGTTCAGATCTTGTTCCATCAAGATATTTTGAACATTTCCAACTGTAAACATATAAAAACTTTATTTTTGTGAGTGGACGGCCTGCTACAGTGCCCCTGATTAACAATTTCAAAGGCAATTTCCTCAATATTTAGATTTTTTTGCAGTTTTAAACGAATGCGTGTCTGCCAGATATTGTCATATCCTAACAAACCACACATAAATTGAAAGCTTAACTACTCCGCTTTCAGATTATGTGAAAATCTCAATTTCGAAAAGTTGACGACAAGACTGGTTTTGTTGTCCAGGTTCACAAACGGTGCATGAGTCTTTTTTCTTTACTGCTCACTTGTCAAATTTAAAGAAACAATTTAATTCTTCAATTCTTTTCCATTATAAATATGAATTTCAGCCTTTTGTCTGCACCCTGGATCACCTTTTTTCTTTATGGTGCAGTATTTGTAATATTTTGTGTGTATTTTTGTGCATTTCTGACATCATTCTGACATCTGACATCTAGCTTTCCTGTAGCTCAGTGGTAAGAGCATTGCGCTAACAACGCAAGGTTGTGGGTTCTATCCCAGAGAATTGCAATTACCTATGTAAAATGTATAGGATAAAGCAATGTAAGTCGCTTTGGATAAAAGCGTCTGCCAAATGCCTAAATGATCTTCGATGTTGATTCTCAGGCTAGTCCTAGTGAGTCCAAATTTGAGGAGAGTGGAGAGGAGACAGGGCTTTAGGTAGGAGAGGAAGAAAGATGAGAAGTTAGGAAATGATGAGAGTAGACAGGAGCAAGAAGAAAATGAAGACAGAGGAGAAGATAATGATAGAGGAAAGAATAGGGTACAAGGAAGAACAGGAGAGAGAGAGAGAAGAAGAAGAAGTAAGAACATACACAGTGGATGAAAGTAAAGAAATTAAGGAACAAATTGATTCATTTAAACCAGACTCAGAGGCAAGCTCTCACAGGAGCATTTGGAAGATTTTTTGTTAATGGCAACAGAGAGGGACATTCTCTTCTCTCTTGATTCTGACGTGATAATTGACAAAGTTGCAAAGAAAAGTTAATTGTTTTCCAAGCTACTTCTGTAGGCCTGGTATATAATGTGTCATGAACAGTGGCGGCTGCTGGTCTTTCAAAGAGGGGAAGCTCATTTCACAATGAATGAATGAACAAACTATCTAAAAAAAATATATAAACACGACGGAGGAAATGTGGGTATACATTAAACTGAAACAAGGAATGTGGTGTATAATTGTGTGAAATGTATGATGAAAATTGGCAAGCAATTTCGGCAAGCAAATACCAAGAAATAGATTGCAGCAGTTTGTCTTTCAACTACACTTGAAAAATCCGCAATGGGACTGAGATTGAATAGCTTTAGCGTCAGCGACTTTTTATTGAACAAAATCGCTGTCAATCAATAGGAGATGCAGGAGTGGCCATCCCACTCCTCCATTCACCCCCAGAGACGCTGAGCGTCCGTGGGCGGGACATAATAGCAGCATTTAACCAATGATCGTCTAATTTCGAAGCACTGAAAAAAACTGTTGAAAGCATCGAAGTCAATGAACGCTAGGCTTCAACAGGGAAATGCACTCTGACGCTACGGGAATGTTTGAGAAGGAAATAGAGTCAGCCGACCTGCTATAGGTAGCTGATTATGAACAAACTTGTCTTTGTGATGTACATGTTCAAACATATTTTTATTCAATAAAATGTTAACACCAAATTTCCTAGTTGACCAATAGTTTTTGACATTATAGGGGAAGCTAAGCTTCCCTTGCTGTCTTAAAGAAATCCCCACTGGTCATGAACATGGAGTGGTGAGGACAGAGAACCCAAGTGCAGACAGGGAGGTAATTAACAAGACTTTAATAAATGATAAAAGCAAAACAAACACCCATGAGGGGGTAACAACAAAACATGGCAGCATGAACATGAACATGAACTAACTAGACATAAAACTACAATAAACCACACTTTAACAAGACACAGCAACTCACCACGATGAGACAAACAATGAACCAGCACAGGACAATGAAACAAAGGGCAAGAAATCAAACAGGAACAGGTGCTGGGCATGAACTAATTGCAAGCAATAACGAGACGTATGGGCGGGAAACATAGACGAGACTCAGATAGAGAGTATGGCGTTCCACAAGCCCCAAAACCTCTCCCTCTACATGAAACAAGGGATCCCGCCATGATTTCCAGGTCCGATGGGACAGAATCATGACAATAATGCACCTCCTGAAGAAACATTGAAAACTGTAGATAGTTACAGCAAAAATTGTGGAACCTAAGCATTCATTTTTCCATCAGAATAATAAACAACACGTAAATTAAAACCTTTAGTTATTTATACTGATAAAAATAATTAGCATTTCCTTATTAATTATTCAGATATACACAGTGTGTGCGCGTGTAGGCACAGTGGGACGGTCCAAAAAAAAGTCCAGGGCCGAATTGTTGTTCCAGAACAGCCCTGCTCGGGACTATACCGATCGGGGGGCGAGTGATGCAACGTCATGAAAGTTTATCATTTTCGTGTTTTTGAGCTTTGTCTAAATATATTCAAGTGCAAAAATATGTTAGAACTTAATAGGATCCTTGTGAATTTGATGTGCGTTCTCTGTGCACAGACATATCACATAAAACGCAAAGACACGCGAGTTCTAAAAAAGCGCATAAAAACGTATATGCAGGCGATGAATGGAGTCAGATTAATTTTGATCCGACAAGATACGCGGAATTAAATATGATAGAAACACATTGAATAAAAAAATTCATGTGCCTTTCCTGATGGCAAAACTGGACTATAAGGCCCGGTCCCGTTGTCTACATCTCGTTGTAAGAAATATATTGTCCTCATAACCACCTTCATGTAAAAGCAGTGGCAATTCAATTGTGCGTGTGTGTGTGTGTGTGTGCAAAATGTGTTCTTACTCATTTTACTCACAGTAATGTTGTAATGTGGTATTTTTTAAAATACAAAATAGAGCTGCATTATATTCCTTCTTCAGATTGTTTATTTACCCATATGATGCATTTATACCACTACAAATACCTGCATGAAAGGTCACCAGAGATCAGATTATAAATGTGACAGGTTTTTAGGTTGACACAAAATGCTGGGATGTGATTTTTCCGTATAAATACATTTTCATTCGTGGCGGGATGGGGTGGTGGGGGTTTGCGGTTGTAGATGGAGTCATTATACAGCCAACGGGATCCTTTCTGCACTCTCATACACACGCTCGTCATAAATCCAGAGCGAACTATTTATTCAGAACGTACTTTTGCGAGCTATCTTTACCAGAGAGTCCGTGACGAATCAACGCCAAACACAGCTGTTTTGGTACTCCAAAAAGTGCGTGCTGTCATTTTTATTTAAATTGGGAACTGAACAGCGTTTTGTAACGCATACAGAAAATCAAGAGTCTGTTCTTTGAGAACGTTGAGACGTCTATGTTATATGCTTAATATTACCTATATATAAAGACTAAAATACTCGATTTAATGGCTTAAAACTATACAAATGGCCGACCTAGTCACTGTCTAATATAAACGTGTCGAAGTCTCTACTGAATGCATACATTAAAATTTACAAATACCATTTATTACATGCCGATTACCGCTGTATGAATGACGTAGATGCGCCCTCTAGTGGCTGTGGATGGTAGTCTCTTGAGGGCACTGCATTCTTTACTTTTTGTTCAATTATTGTTTGATGAATTATTGCTGATTACAATAAAATTTAAAGTATGCCTAGTATAAACTTTTCAAGGGTTGCCATTTGTTATCGCCATCTTTTTTGACATAGATATTTGCTAAAAGCATAAGGGCAATTCCAACGTCATGGACGTGACATTTTGCGTTATGGACGTGACATAAAAATGCTCAGAGAATGAATTTGTTAAGAATAAATTGAACCATCTGTTTATATTTTACTAATCCCTTGTAGATAGAGTCTAAACATCAAAAAATGTCAGTCTAGGAACAAATTTTCTAATCTTAAAAAAGGGAAAAAAACGTGCGTTATGGATGTGACAAAAATAGGACATGTTTTTTGGGAGACGACAAACTTTGTAGGATTTCAATCCTAAAGCAATAATACCCAATGAATGGAGAAGGGGTGCCTCTTTATAGAACATCAAATAGTTACTGTATTTTAATTTCCATGTGTCCATTCATGAAGAATATGTAGGTTATGGATGTGACAATCCTGAAAATTGCTCTTACCTGACTATGAAAAATCATGCATTAAAAATGAAACAAATGCTTTACAAATTTGAAAAGAGATCTCACATGGGTATTTGAACCACCAAATGTTAATATCTGTGCTGTTACCGTAAAAAACGTTGTTAAAAACTTAGGGTTAGGGTTTGACATTTTCAGTTTGACATTTTCATTTTATTCAAATATTGTTTAGGTGACTGTTAAACTAATAAACATTTGAACTGATATTTCCAAAATTGCCAGTCAGAATTTGGTAATTATAATAGTTTGTTTTTGTGTTGCTTAGTGAAAAATATCTATTTTTGGCAAACAGTTGGCTGTTTTTAATCATGTAACATTTAATGCGTAACATGAAGACTATTTTGGGGGGAATTGGGCGATGGTGCGTGCAGTCTTTTTTTGTCCTGGGCTGATCACATGCCTGAAAGTGACACACAAAGTGTTAAAAACTGTGTTTATTGAGTAGCCTCTGTCATACCCACACAAAAATGTACAAACTATATATTTGAACTCTCTTATTCTCACCTTACCTGTAAAACAAATAATGTAATGAAGTTCCCTTTTGGAGACCACGGCGTCGATGATGCCCTCAATGTAGTTGGATCTGACTTTTTACATTCTGTACAAGAACACACACACACATGTTGCTTTTTAGAAAATTGGATCCTACCATCATTCACTTGAAATAATATATGTTGTCCTTAGAAAAAGAGTGAATTAAAACATGCACACAACAAAGAGGTTAATCCAGCAACAATTAAAACTTTGCCGTAAATTGTCTCAAGCTCAAGGGATGTTCTTGTACTTGCACACACGGTTCCAGAGAGTCATAACACCTGTTTGCTTACACAAGAACCAGTCAAACTCTTATACTTATAACATGTGAGCAAGGTTTTGAGACCAGCTCTGCAAACGCTTGGTTTTAACGGGCCCACCGCTTTGATTGGATATAGTTTGCGTAGTTGGAGCTTTCTGTGAATTTGGTTTGAGATGTAACATTATGTTAAACATCAGCACCATTCACAGTTTTCGCACAGCATATCTGGAGACGTCCTGTGATTTATAAATGACCTCCCCATATCAGTATTTGGTTTAACAATATGTGACCGTACCTGTCAGCATTTGAGACCAGTGATCCTGATCGGGACTAAAGATTACCGGGATCACAGGTCTCAAATGTTACGAGAGTTTCCATGATAAATAAACAAATGGGAGACTCCTGGTAACCATATGTATATCACCCAGCACCCGAAATAATACCAAAACACTTCAAAACAGCCTCCATTATTATAGAGCCCACCAAATCACAGGGATCCCGATTCGCATGAGCTTAAGATCACAGACAACCTCTGCAAGTATTACAAACGACAATGTGGGTCCATCTTTTGTCAGTCAAAAGGAGAATAGAATGATAAGCGCTTTTCAATGGTTTTTATAGCTGATCAGAAGAAGGAGAGACTGGAATGAGAAAGTAAAACATTTTTTGGATTAGCACAAACAGCACAGAAATTGTGGTCCACTATTTTAGCAGATGAACCGAACTTTGGAAAAACAGACCTAAATGTTCATCACCATTTAGCACAAAAGTAGCTGAAAAGTAGCCAAATGACGCCAGGACAGGGAAATTGTAGCTCCAAGCATACAAAATGAAAGTGAAACATCAAACTAAATGTTATGTTTTAAGCAAGATGACAACAGGACATTTATTAGTGTTTATTATTCTGTTGATATATGAAAGAGTTTTGGTTACAATGGTGGTTTTAAGAGGTTACAAATTATTATCATTGATAACATGATCATTGGCTGTTTCTGCTTCACAACATTGAGCATTGTAACACACATTGTTATTCCTGATGTTCCTTGATCTTCCTGGCTGCTGAGAGAAATGTCTTGTTTGCTAAACCCAGACAATCTGCTTCCCCTGACAGCATGAGACAATTATGAAATCACATGTGAAGTGAAATTAGACACATCCTTTCACAGAAGGATCTAAGGTGTGACACAAAAGTTTGATGGCTGATACAGTGGCTTGCAAAAGTGTTCATTCCCCTTAATTTTGTTCACATTAAGTAATGTTGCTGCTTTGAGTTAAAAAATTATCAAATCTATATAAATAAGTAATTACTCATTCTCAGAAATATTTTATGAAGAACAAGATAATTTTTTTGTACCGTCTTTTTTGTGACCTCTTCCGGCTTTGCTACTGATCGGACGCATTTACTAGCGCTCCCTGCCTTGCGCCTCTGCTTTATCTTTTTTAAACACCAGCAGTTCAGTACAGTGCTCAGACTAAACAATTAGGCACTAAAACCAAAGACTGGGAAATACTTCAAAACTTTCGCTAAGCAACCAGGATTTCTTTTAGGATCGTGGTTTACCAGCTTGCTGCCGACAATTGAAACTTTTCAGGATAACTCCGCTGCCCACTCTCAAACTGGTGTGAAAATGCCTTCTTTTGGATCAACAACCACCTGCTGCTCACACTGCCACAAACTTCTACAAAAGATTGCAGTTCTCGAAACAAAGCTACTCACAATACTGCCGTCCCTGCTAGAACACACAGCTGATACTCGCCGTGGACCCCCTCAGCATATAGCCGGTGAGTTCCGTGAACCCAGCACTTCTCATCAGATTATAGTGAACTCAGACAAACCTGTACAGATGCAAACAAAGGTAGCTGAGGACACAAACCGCTGGCAAAAAAAGGGCGCAAGACCTAAAGATGCTCGTAATATCAGACTGTCAAGAGTTTCACAAATTGCCGCATTAGCTTCCTCTACCCCAGATATGGCTAAGACTCGACAAGACACTGTTGGTACTCTGCCACCCCCTATACATCTTAAAAATAGATTTGAGGCACTAATGAATATGGGTGAAGAATCCCCAAATGTGGTCAGGCAAAAATCAAAGGTGGACACTGCAGTTGGCAGACGCTCTGTGTCAAACAGGCAACGACACTCTGCTCAGAAAGCAGCCGAGCCAAATACTCTGATAGTGGGGGACTCTATTATCAGAAACCTTCGTGGCAGGGCCATACGTACATACTTTTTCCCTCAAGCGATGATTGCTGATGTAAGCAAGGAACTGTCAAACATCCTGAAACAACACAAGTCTGTAAATCGGATTGTCGATTTGTCGGTGGTAGATCCACACTCTGTCAGTTTAAGTCTAGACTAAAGACGCATCTTTTTAATCTTGCATACAATACTCCTCCATAATATTAATCCTCAGAGGATTTAGGCTGCATTATTTAGATCAACCGGAACCAGAAACACATCCAACAACAAATGATGTACTTGTTGCATCAAAGAGTGCAGAACAGTACTCTACTCTCAGCCAGTCTTGTCTCTTTGTTCCAAGGTTACCGCAGGATGCAGTTCATGCCCAGACCCGATGGCAGAGCTGAGAATGGGAAGCGGTGACCTGACAAGAGCTAAGAGGATAGAGCTGGATGAAGGACGCCACAACTTTGATTTTCCTACAACATTTCAAATGTTATTAGATTGTGAATGATAATCTTAAATCTATCATTTACCTTATTAAGTTTATTTTTTATTTTTATTTAGCCTTGTTGTGCAAGCACTGTTGAGCTTGTGCAGAGGCAGCAGCTATTGCCAGAGGGGAACTGGAATCCCCTGGTTGGGCCTGGGTTCTCCTGAGGTTTTTTTTCTCGATGGGAGTTTTGGGTTCCTCACCACCGTTTGCATATTGTTTTGCACTATCTGCCTGGCCGGGGGGGCTGCTTTAGAATTCAGAAATTAGACATAATTAATATTGCATATAAGAATTTATAGTCCGTTTAATATTTGACCTGTGGTTCTTTCTCCTTTATCGCCAATGTGTGCTTTCACTGTGTGTGTGTGCGTCTATGTCAATGTGTGTGTGTGTATGTATGTTTGCATATTGTGTGTGTGGAGCATTTGTATGTCTGTCTTTGTTGTTTTCACCTTTGTCTTGTTTTTACAGGTATATGCCTTTAGTTTTTTTACTTGTATTCAATGTGTCTCATGTACAGCTGCTTTGTAACAATGAAAATTGTAAAAAGCGCTATATAAATAAAGTTGAGTGAGTGAGTGAGTTCTCTCATTTGGTTCCACAGTGTTCCTTTAGTTTTCCCTATATCTGTCCTGATAAGTGATCGCAAAACTAAGGCCTTTTCCAGTCGTATGGCAAAGCAATCTAATCTACTACCTTTGAGACGCCACTCTGAGAATGACAGGGGTAAAAAACTAAAAACAGTTACTATTCAATTAGCACTTTTAAACATCCGTTCACTAAAAAACAAATCCTTTTTGGTCAATGACCTCATCACCAGTAACAAACTGGACTTCATGTTTCTAAATGAAACTTGGTTAGATGATAGTTGTAGTGCTACAATCCTCAATGAATCTGCCCCCCCAAACTTTACTTTTATAAATGTCTGCAGAGCTGTAAGGAGAGGTGGCGGAATAGCTGCTTTATTTAAAGATCTCTTTGACTGCAAGCAAGTTTTACTTGGTGACTACCTGTCCTTTGAATACTTGAGTATTGCTTTAAAAGGTTCACCACGCATTCTGTTTACAATTATTTACAGACCTCCCAAATACTCCTCAGTCTTTGTTGATGATTTTTCAGAACTGTTATCAGCTATTTCCTCAGAATTTGACTGCTTTGTTATTGCTGGAGATTTTAATATTCATGTAGACAAGACAGAAAACAATAATGCAAATGAACTTTTAAATGTTTTAAACACTTTTGATCTGATCCAGCATGTGCACGGTCCCACACACAATCGTGGACACACTCTGGATCTGCTCATTAGCAAAGGTCTAAACATTTCATCCACTATTATTAGAGATGTGGCACTGTCTGATCATTTCCGTATTTTCTTTGATATATCAATTAGTCCTGCCACTGAAGATAGACCTGTCTCTATAAAAAAGAGATTCATAAATGAGAACACCAGTGAGCTATTTATGAATGCTATGTCTTTGTCACCGAGTATATCTGCAGACTCTATTGATGTTCTCCTCGATAGCTTTAATGAAAAAGTAAAAAATGCTATCGATGCCATTGCTCCAGTAAAGGTCAAGGCGATAACTGGCAGGCATAAAGCACCCTGGAGAAACTCACCAGAAGTACAAAGCATGAAAAGAACATGCAGAAAAGCTGAGCGTATGTGGCGAAAAACCAAACTTGAAGTTCACTATAACATCTATAAAGACAGCCTGCATGCCTTCAATGTTGATTTAGGCAAAGCTAGACAGAATTTTTTCTCTAACATTATAAACAGAAAAATAAATAACACTCGCACCCTTTTTGCAACTGTAGAGAGACTAACAAATCCCCCTAGTCAAGTTCCGAGGGAAATGCTGTCTGATGACAAATGCAATGAGTTTGCAACTTTTTTCCTTCAAAAGATCAGTAATATCAGAATGGAAATCAGCAAAGCTTCATGCGGCAGTCAGGTCAGTCTGACTTCAGTACATCAGAAATTAGTTACTTTGTCTGAATTTCAGACAATTGATCTCAAAACCCTGGAGGAAACGGTCCAGCATTTTAAGGCGTCAACTTGCAGCCTTGACACACTTCCCACATCATTTTTCAAAAGAGTGTTTAACCGTTTGGAAGCAGATCTCCTAAAAATAGTTAATTCCTCACTGCTCTCAGGAACTTTCCCCGAGTCCCTAAAAAATGCAGTTGTCAAACCTCTTCTAAAAAAGGCCAATCTAGACAAAACCTTACTGTCTAACTACAGACCAATATCAAACCTTCCTTTTATAGGCAAGATCATTGAAAAGGTTGTCTTCAATCAGCTGACCAAATTTTTGAACTCAAATGGCTACCTGGACAATTATCAGTCTGGTTTCCGTCAGCATCATAGCACAGAGACAGTGCTCATAAAGATAATTAATGATATTCAATTGAATTCTGATTCAGGCAAAATATCAGTTCTGGTTTTACTAGATCTCAGTGCTGCTTTTGACGCAGTAGATCACACCATACTCCTAAATAGGCTGGAAAACTGGGTAGGGCTTTCTGGATTGGTACTTAAATGGTTTGGGTCATACCTTAAAGGGAGAGGTTATTATGTGAAGATAGGCAACCATAAATCTGACTGGACACCCATGACTTGTGGTGTTCCACAGAGCTCAATTCTAGCTCCGCTCCTCTTCAACCTGTATCCCACTTGGCCAAATAATGAAAAAGTACCAAATTGCCTACCACAGCTATGCAGACGACACTCAGATCTACCTAGCCCTCTCACCCAATGACTACAGGCCTATTGACCCTCTTTGCCAATGCATTGATGAAATTAACAGATGGATGTGTCAAAACTTCCTTCAGTTAAATAAAAACAAAACTGAAGTCATTGTTTTTGGTAACAAGGATGAAACTAACAAGGTAAACACATACCTTGACTTAAGAGGTCTAAAGACACAAAGCAAGGTAAAAAATCTTGGGGTCATTTTGGAGTCTGATCTTAGTTTCAGCAGTCATGTCAAAGCAATAAGCAAATCAGCCTACTACCATCTCAGAAACATAGCCAGAATCAGATGTTTTTTCTCAAGCCAAGATTTAGAGAAACTAGTTCACGTTTTATTCTTTCTGTCAATCATTTTATGTTAAGCACTTTGAATTGCACTTGTACGGAGCCCTTTTAGGGACATGGTGGTTGAAAAAAGTGAGAGGGAAGAGAAAAATATTTTTTAAAGCTTTTGCGTTATCTCGCAAAATCTTTGCGTTCTCTCGCAAAACATTTGCGTTATCTCGCAAAACTTTTGCGTTATCTCGCAAAACATTTGCGTTCTCTCACAAAACGTTTGCGTTCTCTCGCAAAACATTCAAACGTCCTGTTATTCAACTCCGTACATTAACAATGGAGCGGTTCATACTAGATTCTTGGACCAATAACTTGTAAGCTAAACGTTGTTATAACACAAACAACACATTATTCTTAGACAAGGATCAACAAACTAGTCTTCCTTAAAACGAGAATATAAATGTATCGCTATATGAGCAGGCAACATGGGGTAGTCCAAAGAGACCGTCTACAAAGTGACTGTAAATCCGAAAAGCGTTATTTAAATAATTGTCATTAAAAACTTAAATGTTACACACTGTAGTCTCACCAAATTCAGATTACACATTAATGGCCTCCTGCTAAATCTAAACTGGTTTTAGTTATACTACATTATGTAGCACTGAAGTGAATTACTCTTTTTAGTAGCCATGATCTTCGGGTTTTGCGCTTTATAGAGGATCCCTTCGGTCTGGTCTCAGCCGGCTCCCGCCTGGGGCTCGTTTTGTTAAACATTATAGTTCATGTTCATTGTTAAAGTTAAGTAGAATGAGGTGTCATTTGTGTTATAAGAACGTTTAGCTCACTAGTTATTAGTCCGGGAATCTGCGCATATAAACCAATGTTTACGGAGCTAGTCTCAAACTCAGCCAGCAGGATATTAAACATGAAGTGTTTGTCCGAATTAAAATGGTTTTGCGAGAGAACTCAAAAGTTTTGCGAGATAACGCAATGTTTCTCGGGGGAACGCAAAGATTTTGCGAGATTACGCAAAAGCTTTAAAAAATATTTTTCTCTTCCCTCTCATTTTTTTCCACCACCATGTCCCCAAAAGGGCTCCGTACACTTGTGTATGAAATGTGCTATATAAATAAACTTGCCTTGCCTTGCCTTACTGTAGCATAAAAATTCTGCTGTCACCTGATGGCATTAATCAAATTATTTATTTAAATTAGTTTTATAGATCAGTCTTATCGATTAACGCATTATGTTGTATACATCTTTATTGCAAAATAAGCGTTTATATTTACATATTATTTTTAGCACCACCAAAAGATAGTATGAATTTTATTCTGTATAGTGTGAAGTACATAGTACACATAGTTTCTCCTCACAATCCTACAGATGATCCTCACTGTCACAAAGATTTTCCTCAATGTCCCACAGATTTGTCTTTTTCCTATAACACTGTTTCTTCAGATTCTCCTCAGTGTTACACAGATTCCCCTTACAGCACACGTGGTTGTTAAAAGGGTCATTTATGTGTGGTACACCATTACAGACCGATTTTGAGGCGCATCCTTTAAAAGTTTTTGGAACAGCCTCAGTAGTTTCTAATGTCAAGAGAAGAGAAGTTAGATCAAAAATGAATGTGATATCCTCATCATGTACATATTTCCATACTAACTTCAAAAATCTAAAAATATTTTAAATAATTTCATATATACATTGCACTATTTTTTCTAAACATATATTATTCACATTTACATTCACATTTAGGCATTTGGCAGACGCTTTTATCGAAAGCGCCTTACATTGCTTTATCCTACACATTTTTACATTGGTATTTGCAATCCCCTGGGATCAAACCCACAACCTTGCGTTGTTAACGCAATGCTCTTACCACTGAGCTACAGGAAAGCCATATTATAATTAGAGATGTACGTGAATGATATAAAAACATCTATTGGAGGATATTTGATCATTTTCTGCAAATGAATTATTACTTATTGTTGTAATGCAGTGGTCTTCTGTTCCTAAACAGTCTAATTTGTTAAAGTAATTGTTCTCATCACAGTAGTAACATTTCTTTCCATTGGGGCAGTTGGAGGTGTAATCTGTTGAAGAAACTGATCTTATTCTCACATCTGCAATACTTCAGATTAATGCAAATGTGCTGAATATCAAAGACAATACCTGGCACATTTTGAATATTGCAGAGGTGTGTGTTACAGCATCGCACAGATATTATGGATCTTACAATGCCATAGTTCGTGGATTCCCCTCCACAGGCCTCTGGCATTACACAAGACCTCACGGTGGTGTTCATTGCAGAATTACCTACAATATCTAACAAAACATTTAATTCCTCACACCTGACCAACAAAAGTGAAAGATTCTCAGTTTAGGAATCATAAAATCAGATTTTCAAAGTCAACCGAGTGTGACAAATTTTGGTGAACCTGACATTTTTGAGTAGAAGAGAGAACAGTGACACAATAACATTGTGGTAAATTTACTCTCAAGCTAAACTTACACAAGGATGTTGTTTGAATTGCACAAACAGTTCCAGAGGGACACAACACCTGTTCACCTACACAAGAACCAGTCCAACTTTCGCACTCATAACATGTGAGCGAGTGTCCTGAAAGAAAACAGAATAAAGGAGGAACAGTCAAGTACCAGAGAAAAGAAGAAGGAGAACAATGAAGATTTTCAGGTCCATCTTTGATCAGTCAAAAGGAGAATAAAATGATGAGCGCTTCTCAACGGCCTTTTTATAGCTCATCAGAAGAAGGTGAGACTGGAATGAGAAACTTAAATATTAAATTGGGTGTCCTTTCTCTGAAATGAAAACACTGAATGTTCACAAACGTCTTTTGGTTGCGCTTTTACATGTTTTCTTGTAGTTAGCACAGATTTACCACTCAAGATAGGCTACAGCTCCTTTAACATGTATTCCCAAACCATACATTCTGCTGATTTAAAAATAAATGTACTATACTCAGAACTGTGAAAGGTTTTTTCAATTTCATACGTGTAAATGTGTTTAACGATTTAAACATTTTAAAAATGAGTCAAGTCTCTTTACTCTTTTAATAATATCTTTCAAATGACGTCAAGACAGGGAAATTCCAGCTCCAAGAATGCATAGCATGCATTGCATAATGAGAGTGAGATGAAATAGTGTTATGTTTGTTAGGATTCAGCCTTGCAAAATGAGTCATCCCAGCAAGCAATAGCCGTCATTTCAACGTCTAGGTTAAATATAGACCTGATATAGTCCGGCTATGCGTAACCCAGTTTTAGCTAAAACAATATTTAATCTGGTTAAATGTGATTTCATCCAAAATAACTTGCGAGATGTATGATATTCCATCATGTAAGCAAAGTCAACTGTGATGAGGAGGTGTTTGGTTTGCTTTCTTTGACATGTTATATGTGTAGGCTGTGCGTAGACACGATGTAGACCGTAGTTAGACGGGCTATTTCCGCGCAAGCAATAGCCGTCATTTCACCGTCTCGGTTATACCCGATATAGCCTGCAGCCCACTAGCCAAAATAACTTCGAATTTGGATACATGTCGTTTTGACCAAAATAACTTATAAAATAACTTACGAGATGTATGATATTCCATGTTATCAAAGACAACAGTGATTGTAAGCTTTAGTTTCATTTCTTTCACGTTCTAGGCTGTGCGTAGTCACGATTTAGCTCCCAGTCAGACCGACTAAATTAGCCCATTTTGAGTAAAAAAAGTTTTAGTTTTAGGTAGGGCATAAGATAGTTGTTATACCATCATGTCAATATGCATCATGACATGGTCTTTAGCAACGATAATTAAACGGCCTGTAGACTGCTTTTAGCCCACACTTTTGTAAACATTTGAACTAGCATTATCTTTGCTGTCACATAACATTCATAGTCATAGATATTCTACAATATTATGGACTGTCATTCATTTGAAGTTAAGTATAAATCAAATTTCAAATTTCCAACCGCTAGATGGCACAAGCGAAGCCCTACTGAGACATGACTACTGCTACTGGGACTACTGGCATCGCGCGACAAGATCACTTTAGCCAGATCTCGCGATAAACATTCCGCCATTTTCAATTTTATATTACACGAGACAGACAGCAGTTGCACCGGTCGGAGAGCAACGGGCGGTCACAAAACCTTTCTATTTTTACTTCAAACTTGTAAGTATGCGTGTTCTTTTTGACATGTTCATTATTTGTTATAATGTGTAGGAACCTTGACATTATAGCGTTAGCATTGCAGAGTATTTTTTCCTGCAACAAGTTAACGTTACCTGCACGTGTAACGTTACTGCAACTGTGTGGCCTTAAACTAAAATTGATCTTAATTCAAGCTGGTAAGGATGAAACTATTTAACTTACCATTACTATTTTTTATTATTATTATTAAAGATACAAATATATTTAAGATTAAGATATGAAATATTAGTTCTTGATTTAAGGCAAGTTTTCAAAGTGCTAAACGTACAACTTAACAGCAACACCGTGCAATATGAAAAGAAGTTATAAATAATCATTATTTCTTTCCAATTAATAAAAGACAGTGGATGTGGAAAGTGAATGAATGTCACAATTACTGTAAATAGTTAAAAAATTATTGTCAACAATGCTTTTCTTGTGCTTTTTTCATTTTCTCGTTTGGCAGACGCAGTGATGACCAATTTTCCTTCTGCAAAAGAATTAGAAATAAAAAATGCCATTTCTGGCCATTTTAAACAGGCACCTGGGAGAGCAGGGGGTGGTGGGTATGGGAGTAAAGACAACTATTGATTTTTTATATAAAATTAAATTCTTTATGTTTGTATTATCTTGAGTTGTGTTCCCATATTGTGTAATATTTTATTTGCTAATTTTAATGTTTGTATGTTGACTAAGTTGTTAATATTATTTTTCTAAATAAATCCTTTATATTTAATTTGTTTGGATGATTGTGATTTATGAGAACCTGTTATATTTGAGTGAAAAGAATCCTTTAGCCTCATTTTGTTGTCTATTACATGTATATGTAGTCCTTCAATAGCTGTGTAATTGATGATTAGTCTTTGACTGTGGTTAGACGTCTATTAGATGTAAATATGTAGTCGTCCAATAGCTGTGTAATTGTCTATTCCTGGGCTATGGTTAGACGTCTATTAGATTTTCACTGACAGCCCAAATTCAGCCTTGTTTTAGCCTAGACCCATATTGACTGTCTATTAGACGTATATATGTAGTCGTCTAATAGCGGTCTAACTGATGACTAGTCTAGTCTTGGGCTGTGGTTAGACGTCTATTAGATGTAAATATGTAGTCGTCCACTAGCTGTGTAATTGTCTATTCTTGGGCTATGGTTAGACGTCTATTAGATTTTCACTGACAGCCCAAATTTAGCCTTGTTTTAGCCTAGACGTCTGGGCTGGGTTTAGACGGCTAATAGACGTCTTTTAGACCAAAAATTGCTTGCTGGGATACGTTCTTGTGAAAGCACAAAACAAAATGCACACAAACGTGTGCTTGATCATGATACAATCACGACTGAACACCTTTGTTTTTGATGAAACAAAATGGAAGAGGGGATTAGAACCCAGAACCTTAAAAAGGCTTGGAAAAGAGGTGAGAAGAATCTCAGCAGTAATTATATTGTATTATTCGTATTTATATTTATATAGTCAATTCGTTGCTAAGGTGCAGGACCCGTGCGGATGGGGGTCTTTGTTTATTCAAAACAACTGAGTTTATAAACTTGTAAGGCTTGAGGTAAAAACGTTATTGTAATACGATTCAAGTATGGAAGGAAGGAGGCGAGAACCGGAAGACAATAAAAAACATTTAATAAATAATATAACAGCCGACGGCCCCTCACGGACGACCGCCGGCTAACAAACAACATAAACATAAATAGGCAGCCGGCCGCCCCTCACGGACGACGGCCGGCAAATAAAACATAAATACATGTACACACACAAGCTCGGGCCCGGTCCTCTCTCATCGACGGTCCGGTCGCGTGTTCCTTTTATATGCTCCCAATCTCCTACGTGATGCGAGGCCGGTGCGCGCACCACTGGCGCTAATTAACAATTACTTACCGGTCTCGAACCACGGTCTCGCCTCGCATACTCCACTACAGTTATCTTATCTGTGTTTTACAGTAACTGTCTCTGATGGTTTTCGTTATCAAATACTTCCAAGACTACATACAGATATACATTTCACATTTGATTTATCATTGGAATTGTGATGTACTGACATGAGTGTATGTGCTTGTTGCACGTGATCTCTGTTGTTGGTTGTGTTCTAGAATCGGATGTTCTACTAAATTCAAGGAAACAGAAAGTAGAAGAACAGTAGACACATGAAGAGAAGAAAACAGAAAGTGTTTTATTAAAACGAAACGAACATCAAGCTGACTAACACTAGGAGAAAAGCTGACATCTTGGCTTAATTTTTCACATTTCATCAGAGATATATAGTAACGAAGTAGATCTACTTCTCTACTGTACTTAAGTACTAAAAGGCGGTATCTGTACTTTATTAGAGTATTCTTTTTTTCTCCTACTTCCACTTTTACTTCAGTAGATATTTTCGATGAGTTTAATACTTTTACTCCGATATTTCTTTTATGTGCTGCATCGTTACTCGTTACAATTATAAAAAATGTTACGAATCATTCCATTCCAAACCCACATTACCACTGCCAGAACGGTAGATGGCAGGTTTGATGAAGCTCAGCTGGCACATCATTGAGCGAATCAAGCGATTAAGAAGACTGCGCGTGCTCCTGTTCTGCCTTTTGATCAGCTAAGAAAATGGACGAACCAAGAACACCACCTTCCACCCCATTAACTTCAAGTGATCGTGGCTGTGAGAGTGAGGAAGGAGACCACCCCTGGGCCTACTTTTTGTCCATGTTCTTATATATGGAGTGAAAGATAATTCATATAGAATGAAGTGCTTACTCAAGAGCGCCCCGGCCCGCGCATTCACCGTCTTAAAACAACACGAGCGTTATCTTGCTCTCAAATTGTTTACATAGTTAATGTGCACTGTAAAGGAACATACAAACAATGAACAGCTGTATTTTTATTAACTAAGATTAATAAATACTGTAACAAATGTATTGATCATAGTTAGTTCATGTTGGTTATTAGTCTAATGTAATGGTTATTAGTCTACTAATGTAATGTTAACAAATCAAACCATATTGTAAAGTGTTACAAACAAATCATTTACTCAGCACACAAAAACAATATGATATTCAAACTTTTGACTATTTCTTTAATAACTACATAACACAATACTTGTACTTTCACTTTCAGTACTTGAGTAGTAAATTTTAAAATAAACTACTTGCAATACTTAAGTACAAAAATTGTTGAATACTTTAGTACTTCTACTTAAGGGTGGTGCTTAAAGAGCACTTCAACTTCTACTCAAGTTACTTTTTTGATAGAGCACTTGTACTTATACTCAAGTCTGGGTCTTACTTTATACATCTTTGCATTTCATTTACCAGTTATTTCAAGTGTTTTGTTCAAAAATAAATCATTATTATTAAACAGCTTTCCTGTAGCTCAGAGGTAAGAGCAAGGGTGTGGGTTCGATCCCAGGGGATTGCAAATACCTATGTATAAATGTATAGGATAACGCAATGTAAGTCGCTTTGGATAAAAGTGTCTGCCAAATGCATAAATGTAAATGTAATATTGAGCTATTTTGATTATGTAAATTTGGGTGTGCAATCATCAAACAACCTTTAAAAGGGACAACAAAGAAACAACAGAATGAAAAGCACAGCATAACACAACAAAAAACAAAGAAACTTTCAAAGTAGAAAAAATACTTTCTGTAATAAACAAAAAATAATGTTTTTCTGTGTATAGTAATGATTTTAATGATTAATTCTCAAAAATATTTTTATTATATATATATTATATATAATATTATAGCCTGCTGCTATAAAGCAAATTATATACTTATTTTATTAGTTTATAGGTCTATATCGATTAACACATTGTCTTGTTAAAATTATTCACTGCAGAAATAAGCGGTTATAGTTTATATATTATTTTGAGTCCCACCACAAAACAGTATGGAATATATCAGCTTTGTATCTTTGTGTGAAATACACAGTTACACAGTGTCTTCTACAGATAGTCCTCATTGTCCCACAGATTGTCCTCATGGTCCCACAGATGAAGAAACTTTTTCATATAACGCAGATTCTCAGTGTTACACAGATTCCCCTTACAGCATACGTGGTTGATAAAACGGTCATTTATGTGTGGTACAGCATCACAGAATGATTTTGAGGCACATCCTTTTAAAGTTTTTCGATGAGCCTTAGTAGTTTCTAATGTCAAGAGAAGAGAAGAGAAGTCATAAATGATTGATGTGATATGCTAATCACTCTAAACTGACCATACACAAATCGGATAAAACATATGAAGCATATGGATATATTTACAAATAGATCTGAAAATATGTAAAATACTTACATACTTTATGTGTTTAGAACAAAAATACAAAATTTAATCTACATGAATAATATAAAAAAAATCATCTATTTGAGGATATATTTGTGTTTTTTCTGTTAGTAAATTCTCACTTATTGTTGTAATGCAACGGTCTTCAATTCCTAAACAGTCTAATTTGTTTAAGCAACTGGTTCCATCACAGTAGTAACATTGTTTTCCATTGGGTCTGGTGGAGGTGAAATCTGTAAAAGAAACAAATGTTATTTTATTATCTGCAGATTAATGCTAGCGTATTTTATTTAAAGACAGTACCTGCATTTTGTATATTACAGAGGTGTGTCTTACAGCACTGTACAGACACAAGTGTTCTTGAAAGGCCATAGTTAATGGATAGACTTCCACAGCTCTCTGGCAGTGCACAACCCTTCGTGGTGATGTTCACCGCATTGTTACCTAAAATACCTGAAAAATGTTTAACACTTCACACCTGACCAACAGAGTGAACAAATCTGTGCTTGTGAAGAATCTTAGAATCTGAGTTTCAAAGGCAACCTGTGTGTGTGTGAAACCTTGTGAACCCTACGGTATGGGGACAAAATGTCCCCACAAAGATGGCAATATCCAAAACCTTGTCCTTGTAGGGATATTTTTTGGTCCCCATGAGGAAACTTATAAATCATACAGAATTTACTTTTTTGAAAATCTAAAAGAGCATTAAGTTTTGTGTAATTGTTTGGTTTAAGGGGTGGGTTAGAGGTAGGGTGTATAGTATAATATATAGATAATAGTTTGTACAGTATAAAACAATTGAATCTACGGAATGTTCCCATACCCGGAAACCCAAAATGTGTGTGTGTATTTGTTTGTGAGTGCGAGAGGTAAAAGATTATGCATTTAGTATTTACTCATTTTACTTTCTAAGTGAATAATATTATTTGTCAATATTTAATGTGTTTGCTTGGTACAATACCAAACAGAGCTGCATTTGCTTCATGATTTCATCCAATTACAATGAGAGTGACTTTAGCTTCTTCAGATTTTATACATATGCCTTAACATCAGAGCAAATTCCAAGCCTATGATAGATGGATCTTTAAAGATCAGATTATAAATGTTACAGGTTTTAACGTTGACAATGTTTACATGTTTTACAAAAACATGACTTAACACATTTGTGTCATTTTGTAGTGATTAAGTTACTTCTTAAACACACGATTCAAATTTATTTATATAGGCTAGTGCTTTTCACAATGTGCATTATTCCAAAGCAGCTTTACATGAAGCAAATAAGAAAAACAGAAAAACACACTCACACATAAAAACTAACAGGACAACTTTTATACCGCACAAAAAGTTTAGGCTTTTCTATCCACCTAACCCTTATAAAACCAAACCCGTTTACATTTGTACATTTCAAATAAAAATCATAAGTAATGAAGTTCCCTTCTTGGGACCACTGGATGATACCCACAGTGTAGATGGACCTAATGTTAACCAAGAACACACACAGGTTGATTTTTATAAACCTGTATCCTACCATCCTTCACTTGCAATATAGTATATTTTATCAACACATGCACACAAGAAAGAGGTTAAGCACTACATAACAATTGGAGCAAATTTCCTCTGAAGCTCAACTTACTCAGGGATGTTGTTGTACTTGCACATACAGCTCCAGATGGACACAATACCTGTTTCTCTTCACAAGAACCCATAAATTTTTTGCACTCACGACACATGAGCGAGTGTCCTGTGAAAAAAAAGACAGAGAAACAGTCAATTAATTGTATTTGTCTATTTGTAGCTAATAACACATTGAATATACTTATGTATATTTATACTGATACCTCCAGAGAAAAGAAGAAGGAGAACCATGAAGATGTTCAGGTCCATCTTTGGTCCGTCAAAAGTAGATTAAGACGAGCGCTTTTCAATGCCCTTTATATAGCTTATCAAAAGAAGGTGTGACTGGAATGTGAAAGTAAAACTATAATATAAAATACTTTACTCTTTTGATAACATCTTCCAAATTATATCAGGACAGGGAAACTCCAGCTCGAAGCATGGACAATGAATGTGAAGGTAAGGTAACAAGAGTATACAGGTGAGTACTACAATGCCACGAGCAAGTAAAACGAACAAGCACAGGACAATAGACACGAGGGGATTTTAAAGTGAGACTATCAAAGGATAATTAACAAGGGGCATGTGTGGGTAATGAAATACTCAGGAAAGATAACGAAGAACGAGATGGCAGGAACGAAGACAAGGACCTGAGAGAGAGAGTATCGAAGGCCGACAGGGTCAACATCTCTCACATAAAACATAAGACTTCGTCATAAATCTGCCCCAATACCAAGAATAGACATGATATGAAGGCAGACTCATGACAATTATTCTGTTTATACTTGAAAGAGTAAATGTTTTGTAGCTTTGCTGTAGCTCAGTGGTAGAGTATGTCGCTACATCTACATTTATTTATTTGTCAGAAGCTTTTATCTAAAGCGATTTACATTGCATTACACTGTGCATTTTTTACAATGTGCAATCCATGGGATCCAACCCGTTGGCATTGCTAGTGTCATGCTCTAACCACTGAGCCACAGAAAAGCTTTGGCATGACAACGCCAAGGACATCCAAACTAATATAATGGACTCATGACTGGAAGAACAGAAAGTAGAAGAACAGTGGACACAGAAGGAGGAAAAAACAGAATGTGTTTAAACATGTGTAAAAGTGAATCTAATATCAGGCAGCATGGAAAACAAATTATTTTATTGGCATTTTATCTAGTGTGTTAAGCAGAGATATATTCATGATGTTGCTTGATCTGCATGGCTGTTAATAGAAATATCTTGTTTAAAAGACTCCATCTGCTAGTAAGTCACTTTATTTTTCACACACAATGTTTCCGATTCTGAATTTACGAACATTTTAAATATGCTCTATAAAGTTGCTTTAGACTTTTGAATGATCCTTTGTAATGTATACATTTTGCCAAAGAAAAAACAAAATCAGATAGGCTGCTGTAAATAAGATGTTTCAAACCATGTGACAAAAGGAAATTTCTGTCAATAAGCATAAGTGATCATGTGTATCCAGTTGCTTGTGCACATCCCGAAAAAAACAAGTTTTTATTAGTCCCACCACAATAATTAATTTATATCACATTTCATCTTCTGCTGAATTCAGCTAAACATTATGTAGAGAAGATGGAGGTTGGTGATGCTCACTGTTACAAAGTTTTTCAGTTTTGACAGCATGAGTATGAAAACTGTTATCACATGTGAAGAGGCATCTGACAGTTTTACAGACACATTCTTTTAGAGACTTTACAGGAGCACATACTCACAAGGATCTAAGGTGTGTCATGAATGTTTGATGGGTGAAATGTTAAAAATTTTAAACTGACTTTTCAGAAATCTGAAAACATACACAATACATATGTTTATATATGGATTTCACCAAGTTGAAATATATATTTAATACCATGATCTGCCATGATATTTTTATTCATTTAACGACCATAAGTTAATATACTGTAATGTTTCAGAAACAATAATCTAATAGGGGAAAATATAGCTTGCTATTCTCAGTGGTGGCTCTTAACCATCATTTTATGTAGTGGTAGATTCTGGATCGTATGATACTCTGATTTTAAAAGTTGAAGCAGACATGCATATACTGTAAGCCATAGTCTCACATAATAGTCATCTTATGAAAAGATCTTGATTCTGCTGCCACCTGCAGGTGTATGTCGATTAAATCAAACCTAAATAATGTCGTTTTCATTATCAGAGTAAAAAAAATATAAAATAGCCCATTTCTAAAGAAATGGAAAACAGATGTATTATATATTATACATCTTATCCAAGTAACAGATTAAAATATTAAGGTACTGTAAATATATTTTTTCATTTTATGTTACTTTTTTTTATTTATTGGAAGGAAAGTACAAACTGTTAGCCAGAGAACAAAATATTTATTGTTAATATAGAACGGACAGTTATTATTATTTAAGTTTATTTGAAAGGGACTATGTACAATTATAACATTAATGTTTCCATATCATGCGTACCATATTTAGCCAAAAGGCTCATTTCCATCCGCAGTCCCTCGGCAGGTAAACGTAAATTTAAAACACACATGTACATGTAAACATAAAGTAGAGAAAAAAAAGGGAACAAATATCAGTTTTAATTAAGATTTTAGTATTCATTTAGTCTAATCAATCAATCAATGAAAACCTCTCTTGTTGCAGAAATATACTGTTATATTTTAAGAACAGAGCACAGTTTGTAGTCCCACAAAAATATACAGTATGGAGTATATCACGATCACATTTCATATATGAAGTTCTAATGAATTCAATGGTAAATGATGTAGGAGAGGAAAACCCCTAAGAGGAAGAGGAGGTTCTGAGTGATGCTCTTAGCACTGTTACGCAAATTTCTCTCTCTGTAACGGTGATTTCTCTCACTGTTATGCGGTTGGTCCTCGTGGTCACTCAGATTCTCTTCTTTACCCAGTTGTGCCTCGTGGTCACTCAGATTCTCTTTTTTACTCAGTTTCTTTCCATTGTTCCACGGATGGAATTCTTTAGTATCGTGATACTCCTCATTGTCCCACAGATTGTCCCCTTCAGGGTGCAGATTCTCCTCACTGTCCCACAGATTGTCCTCTTTAATATCCAGGTTCTCCTCACTGTCATGTAGATTTTCTTCAGTGTTGCACAGATTTCCCTGACAGCATGAGACGTGCTTTAAATCTCGACCCGCTTCACACATTAATTTAGAGGCACATCCTTTTACAGTCGTCGACTGACCCCAAACAGTTTCTAAAGACAAGAGAAATGTTGAGTCATAAATAATTGATGGGTGATACGGTAAACATACTGAACGCATATAATTCATTTTCATAAAGACTAAAAACTCAAAAAGCACATTTAGGGACACTTTATAATGTATGTTTTAAACAAATGCAATCTGTGATGCATAAACATCTATCGGAGTAAAATGTCATTCTTACTTATTGTTGTAATGCAGTGGTCTTCAGTTCCTAAACAGTCTAATTTGTTAAAGCAACTGATTCCATCACAGCTGTAACATTGTTTTTCGCTGGGTCTGTCGGAGGTGTAATCTGTACAAGAAACAAATGTTATTTTTTTATCTTCAATGCTTCAGATTAATGCTATAGCATATGTGCTGTATATTAAAGACAATACCTGGGACATCTCTGAAATTACAGAGAAAGTTGTTACAGCATTGCACAGATACTTTGGACCTTACATTGCCAAAGTTAACGGATCCACTTGCACAGTTCTGTGGCTCTGCACAACCCTTAACTTTCTTCTTCGTCATAGTGTTGCCTAAAATGTCTAACAAAAACATTTTAATACTTCACATCTGACCAACAAAGTTTAACAAGTTTCATAAAACCATGAATTTGAACACATTGTGTCATTTTAACTCATTTTGTGTTGATTGTGTTTACAGAGATATTTAAGTTAAGGACAGATAGTGTTTATACCTCACAGAACTGATTTTAGTATAACCATGTTTTTTATTCATGGATTATGCAAAATATTTGTATAACATGCCAATCCATTATAAAAATTTATGTATTCCACTGTTGAATCTCTCTCTATTACGATAAAGCAAGTCTGAGCCTCGAGGGGCTTATTTTGTCAATAAGCTTATCTATAAAGTTGGATATATAATTTCTGTTCAAATAAGGGCACAAAAAGAATGACAACACACTCAAAATTGACTTTTCATATTGTACAAACTTTATATTCTATCTTCTTCTATAACAATATACAACATCAACTCAACTTACTCATGGAGGATGTTAGACTTGCACATTTAGTTCCAGAAGGACACAACATCCGTTGGCCTACACAAGAACTAGTCACACTGTCACACTCGTAGCAAAGGAGCGAGTGTCCTAAAAGAAAACAGAATAAGGGGAAACATTCAATTATCTGCATTTGTAACAAAAAAAAAACATTAAATATACTTTTGTGTTTTGTACTGTACCTCCACTGAAAAGAGTAAAAAGAACAATGAAGATGTTCAGATCCATCTTTGATCAGTTAGATGGTGAAAAAAAGGAGACAAGCCCTTTTCAAAGCCCTTTTTATAGCAGATCGAAAGAGAAAGAGAACATGGCCCACCCACATCTTATATTAGATTAGATTAGATTCAACTTTATTGTCATTACACATATACAAGTACAGTGTAACGAAATGTAGTTTAGCTCTAACCAGAAGTGCAGTTAGCAAGTGCAGGATATACAGTGTGGTTGAATGAAGAATACAATATTAGGAAAATACTATACAATGTACTATGAAAATACTTTACAGTATAAATACTTTACTATGTTCTCTTGTAACAAAAACAATTCAGTGTTCACTGATTTACAGCATTTTTTTGGGGGAAGTTTACATGTTTTCTTATGTATACTCTAAACCCAAATGGTATAGTAACTAAATAGATGACGTAAACTTAATATTACATATTTGTAAATAATTAAACTTTAAAAATGTTACGTTTCTGTAACACGTTCTTCATTTAGAGCTAAGTATACTTATTATTTTGATAAATTTAAATTGCCCCTAATGTACTTAGTTTAAAGGTTATATAAAACAATCTTTGCTCTTCTTGCTCATTTTGGGTTTCATATGTCAAGGTGTTTGGTTTATTCATTAGAGACTAATAAACTATATAAAAAATAGTTAAGATATTTTCATAAATACACCTTTGTGAACTCAAGGTCTTTGAACTTACTTCCATTAAAAGGATGAATGAACATTTTAAGTCACATGAACTAAAAAAATGTAGTTGAATTAAGATTTTTTTTCAACAGTAATACAAATCTGCATGTGCGACATGATCAGAATTGTGTGTATGTGGTTAAAGCATGTGATTTCACACTATCAAGTCCTTCTAAAAAAAGGTTTTGGTTTACACTTTGAATTTAATATTATTGTTTTAATATGGATTATTGGATGATTGAAACAGCATTTTGAAGTAAAACACAAACATCAGTAACAAACAAGTTTGATTAAGTGTAGAGTTTTTTCATGTGTTTTCTGTCGTTGTGTTTGTTGGTTGTGAATTCTGTAAAACAGAAAAGAGGAAGCAGAGAGTTTAACACACATAAGCATAACTCTTTATTAGTTGTGTATTAGTTGTATACCTGCTGCATTTATTGGCATGTCTGTTGGAGGTCATGATGACACAGATTTAGAGAAAGGAAACCACAGAAGGTTGTTGTGGCTGCTCTTTCCTCCCATTGTGCAGTACTTTTCTTGTAATTTTGTGAGAATGGAAACTTTAACAGTTCTTTGATCAGTAAACAATCTGGACGTCATGCCAACAAACGTTTTCATCACTTAAATATATATATTTGTCTTCTAGCACCTATTCATCTGTCTTGACACACACAAGATCTATATAAATCTATATTGATAAGAGCAAAACCTCATGATCCTGTGATGCTTCATGATAGGATCAAAAACAGTTTATACTTTTATGTATATAAATATGATTATATTTTGCTGTCATTAAATTTACACGAAGTTCGTAATCTATTAATGCCTGTTCATGGACACGAATATCCCCTTTTTTTGTGTCAGTGAGCACAACCATTTTTAATTGTCACTCAGCACGACTTTCAATAAACAGACTGCGAATTCCCGTGAGACTGTGTTGTGTCTAGGCAACATCATTTCCTGTTAATATTTCCCAGTGGTGCATATTATTTTGCTACGCACTAAATTGTATGTGCTATTTCATAACAAAAACAGTACAAACTTTGATGCATAGTAAAAGTAGGCAAATTGGAACGCAGCATCTGTCTTCATTTACTCACCCTAAAGTTTATCCAAACCTTCCTTTTGTCGAAAGAAAGATCTTTGGAAGAATGTTAGCACTTGACATTTCTGGGACATCATTGACTACCATATAGGATTTTTTAGCTTTTCAACATAAAATGAGATATTTCAAACAATTTTATGGAAGCAAACTGTTCTGTGTCATGATTCAGCTATCATGTCATGTTTATTCTTGTCTTGCAGTGGAGTCATCGTATAGCCTTAGGGTTTTGTGTGAGAAAGTCATGGCCTTGTTTTGACATGTCATGTGCTTTTTCGTGTCTCGTCTGTGATTCCAGCCCTTTTTGTCTTGTTAACCTTCACATTAGTGTTTCATTACCCCGCCTGCCCCTTGTTAATTATCCTGTGTTTGTTCCCCTTTAAAACTTCCTCATGTTCATTGTCCTGTTCTCGTTCACCCTCTCCACCGTCCATCAGCCTCGTGGGCAAGTGGGAGAGGCGCTACTCATGGGGCTCGTCTTCAGAGGCCTCAAACCCGGAACCAGACGGGTGGCTCGGCTGAAGAAGAAGAGGCAACGGAGGGCAGCTCGGAGTCCGGTGGTCCCGAGTCCAGAGGTATCAAGCCCAAAATATTGCGGTAAGCTCGGCCATAGGGTCTTCCGAGCAGCCGGCACCCAGCCCGACCAGCAGTCGGCACCCAGCCAGGCCCAGCAGCCGGCACCAAGCCCTGCCCCTTGTTAATTATCCTGTGTTTGTTCCCCTTTAAAACTTCCTCATGTTCATTGTCCTGTTCTCGTTCATTGAACTTGTGTGCTGTACGTGTTACTTTGTCCTTGGTGAACTACTCTTGATAAAAGATATACCTTGTACGTTATCTGGTATCCTATGTTCCTCGTTCTTGTTACTTCGTGTATTGTTAGTTTAGTGTCATTTACTACAAAGTGTTACTTAGTCTAGTGAGTCCGTGTTCTTGTTTAAAGTTATTATTTATCCTGTCTTGTTTTCCCCTATCGTGGGTTTTATTTGGCCTTTTGTTCGGTCTTTGTTTAATACATTTCTTGTTTAAACCCGTCCACTTGTCTGCCTGAACTTGGGTTCTACCTCCCAGTCCAAATCCCAACCCCGTTCGTGACAGTTCTGTGCCACTATGGACTACCATTGGCATTTTTTCTACTATGGTGCCCTAAAACTGTCAGTTGTAGAAAAAATGGGTTTCCATTTTTTTTACTTTCCTTATCTGGGTTAACAGTAACTTTCTTTATCTTTAATCAGACATTTCTATCCAAAGCGACTTAAGACATTTGTGGAAATGTGGTGTACTGTGTGTGTGTCATGATGAGTAATGTGTGACTGTGGTTGTGTGGGTGTCACTAAAGCATCACCTCTTTCTGAAAAAGATTTTGATTTATACTTTAAATCTAACAACTTAATAATTGTTTGATTTTTGGATAATTGTAACAGTGTTTTGATGTATTTAAACCCAGTCATCAGCAACACACAAGACTGAGTAAGTAAAAGAAATGTGTTTTCTTTTGTTGATGGTTGTGTTCTTGTAGACCTTATAGTTGTGCTGAATTCAGTGAAACAGAAAGGAGAAGAACAGTGGACACATGAGGAGGTGAAACCTGCTATAGTATTTTGTCTTGATGCAACAGTCTCACAGGAATCTGTGACACGAAGGTCACAAAATACAATCTATTGATTTGATATATGTTCATGGGCACGAATGTCCATTTTTTTCCCGTTTCAACCTTTTATATGTACATAAAAGCAATCTGACTGGAATACATATCTTTTTCTGAGGTGGCTCATTTAAGTGAATTTGTACAATCTCATTCCTACCTTTTATTATGATTTGATTTTTCCCCTGTGTGTCATTTGATGCTGTGAGACTGTGTTGCTAATTGAGAAATTGTATTCATTCAAAACTTTAACATCAGTCTGACCAGAACACCAGGAGAAAATACATCTACATGATGTCAAATACAAATACAAAATGTGTACCATTTATATTTGAAGATTCATAGTTAGCTTTATGTCATGACTCTGCCTAATCATGTCATGTCTTTCTTGATCTTGTGGCAGATTAATGGCAAAGCCTTAGGTTTTATGTGGAGAGAGACATTTTGGCACGTACGGCCTTCTATACTCTCTTTCGGTCTTGTTTCTGTTCCCGCCCTCTCGTTCCTCTTTTATATCTCCATCAGTGTTTAATCCCCGACACCTGTCCCTAATTATCCTTTGTTAGTCTCACTATATAATGCCCTTGTGTTTGCTGTCCTGTTCTTGTTCGTTTTGCTTCCATGTCGTGTTATCTTGCCTTGCCTGTTAATTTTGAAACGTCGCCTAGCCTTGTCTGTATTACCCGGTCTTGCTGCTGTGGTTATTTATTTTAGTCCCAGTTGTGCAACTTGTTGTAATTCCTTGTTCTCCTGTTCTGCCCCCACGTGGGAATTGTTTTGTATTGTTTTATTATTAGTCCTGTTCCCTTGCCTAAAAACCACTTCAATTTAAATGTAAAATAAACGATTCATCTTCCCAGAGCTAATCAAAAACCCCTTCATATTCAGCTTCTGTATTTACAAACTGTTGAACTTCTTGTAAATATGATCTAAATATGCAACACTTGGTAAACCAAGCTTTTCTCTTGACAAAGAATCAGGTGCCTTGTGTGGATGAATTAATCTGATATCTGCTCAAAAGTGGATAAAAGTTATTGAAGACACTGTTCTGGAGTTTCCCCATGTTGAGATATATTGTATATATATATTAAGAGTTCAATACCGTGAAAACTCCGTTTTTACAATTGATCAAAAAATCATGTTTTTTTATTGTGCATTCCAATTTATATCAATCAAACTGTTGTTGTTTTGTTTTGATTTAAGCCAAAATAACTCGTCAAATAACTAACACAATAAAAACAAGATAACACAACATTATTTTTGACAAATTTTAATAATGCAGTCACCTCATTTTGGAACCAAACTCCTCATATATACAGTATATATATTTCTCGCTACAACTCATCTTAGTGTTGCTATCATGTGTTGACATTGTGAACTTGCATTGTAAGATGTCTTGCCAGGTCAGATTTTAGCACCCCTTTGAGGATGAAGGATCATATTTGAAGTGTAAATGCATTTAATGATAGAAATATTAAGTCCTGTGCAGATGGCTCTGATGTTGCCTTTAAGATTCTGTTCATACGTAAGAATTTCATGCTTTTAAATATATTTCTTTACTACTTCAGTTGTAAGTACTTCAGTTGTTGAGTGTTTGTGTGTGTGCATGCGTGTGTTTTTAAAGTTCTTTGTTTGTTCTTTGGTTACTTTAATTTTCTCCACTATTTTCACAAGGATAAATTCAGGATGTTGCCTGTGTGTGTGAAAAAGACAACCTGCTGCCATCTGCTGGTAGAGTCAGCATATGTACAGTTAACCACTGCAATACTGTAGACTGTACACATGCAAAGTATACAAGTATACTTTTCTAAGCTATTTGACTTATCAAGCACAGGACGTGTGATATAAAGATGCAGAAACAGCTCATGTGGAGCACATCTGACCTTCTTAATACAGACACTGCTCTAAAATAACTGAGAGAATGTGTTATGTGACTTACATTGAAAATGTCAAGCCATAATAATGCTCAGCTCTGAATGATTATAGACCTTTAATATGATCCTTACCTTTTTCATTGTTTATTGATAATCAGTTTTGCAAAGAGAAAACACGTTTCTACAGGATCTCACACAGGGTGTCATAGATTCAGCGTTCTTTGTGTGAAATATTGCTTAAAAGTAAAACCACAGTTTCCAATATTAAGTAAAAAAGTATATACGTTTTTTATCTTATCTGCTAGTTAAAAAAATTATGCAGTATTATTAAATTATATATTGGGGATAGATAGCGATTATATGCAATAAACAACCATAATAAAGCGTTTCAATGTACTTCCAGAATTGTTGTGGTTGGTTGTGGTCTTGTAGAATCTGAAGTTGTGCTGAATTCAGTGATACAGAAAGTAGAAGAACAGTGGACACAGCAGGAGGAGAAAACTGCCCTTATAAACTCCATCTATAACACAAATTGATTTATCAACACAAAACTAACATCAAGTTGAACAAAACGCAGGAGAAAATTATGGAAGCTTGATTCCGCCAGTGTAAGAAAAAATAAATACGGATATTTCGACTTTATATCTCAGAATTGCGACTTTATATCTCAGAACTGCGACTTCATATCTCAGAATTGCGACTTTATATCTCAGAATTCTGACTTCATATCTCATAGTTTTGTTTTTATATCTCAGAATTCTGAGTTTTTATCTCCGAATAACCCCACTTTATATCTCAGAATTGCGACTTTATATCTCAGAATTGCGATTTTATATCTCAGAATTGTGACTTTATTTCTCAGAATTGTGACTTTATTTCTCAGAATTGCGACTTTATTTCTCAAAATTGCGACTTTATTTCTCAGAATTGTGACTTTATATCTCAGAATTGTGACTTTATATCTCACAATTGTGACTTTATTTCTCTTACTTTTGAGTTTAATTCTCGCATTTCATGTTTTTCTGTCACATCCACTTGTTAGCGCGCCTGTTCGCGGTCAGCATTTGGAAGCGCATGTAATGCGTCGGTTACTGCACACCAGGCCTATACTTATCGTCAACCTTGCTGAATGGAATGGATAATATTATAGAGGATTATTTTCGTTGTGGTTTCACAAATAGAGAAATCTTGATTTTATTGGAGGAGTCACACAATATAAAACTAAGCCTCCGGACTCTTGAAAGAACGTTACAGAGGAATCGGTTGTGGCGGAGACGCAATAAAACGAATGTTGCCGAAGTGGCATATTTTATTCACCAACAACTGCAAACATCTGGACGTCAACATGGCTATCGATGGATGCATCAAAAATGCTGGATGTATGGGATTATCACGGACAGAGAAACTGTCCGCCAGTTGATGCGCCTTTTAGATGGACAAGGGGTTGACCTTCGTTCGCGTGGCCGTCTGCGTCGACGAGTGTATAATAGTCGTGGTCCAAATTATGTTTGGCATATTGACGGTTATGACAAACTAAAACCTTACGGAATATGTATAAACGGATGCATCGATGGTTTTTCCAGAAAAATCATCTGGCTCGAGGCCAACAAAACTAACAATGACCCACTAGTAATTGCCGGTTATTTCGTAAATGCTGTTGCTGAAAATAACGGCTACCCTCAAAGAATCCGAATTGACCGTGGAACTGAAAACAATCATATAGCAGAAATGCAGATATTTTTCAGAGAAGATGCAAATGCAGAATGTGTCACAATTGGTCCAAGCACTGGAAATCAAAGAATTGAACGATGGTGGTCAACGCTGAGAAGCCAATGCATTCAATTTTGGATGGATCATTTTGAACAACTTAAAGAAGACGGACACTTTGTTGGCAGCTTTATTGACAAATCTCTAATTCAGTTTTGCTTTCAACATATCATTCAGGTACAGTATCACATTGAGATCACTGTCAGAGTAGTATAGTGATCTTAGATTTTAATTTAAAAGTATTCTAGTAACATGATATTTAAAAAAATATATAAATTTTTTTTTTAAATAATAATATAAACAATTTATATATATATATATATTTATTTCCTTTATGAAGGAGGAACTTGATGAAACAGTCAGTGCCTGGAATTGCCACAGGATAAGGCCAACCCACAACCCACGTGCTCCCAGCGGTCGACCTTCAATAATGTTTGATGTTCCCAGTTTATATGGAGTGCAGAATTTCTTATATCCGGTTGATCAAACAAAACTGAGCATTTGCAGAGAAGACTGTATATTTAAAGACTACCCTTGTGATGAGGATGTCTTTCAACTTTGTGTGGAACTGATGGCTGAACATAACCTTGTCATGACAAATGATGTTTATGAAATTACAGACTTTTACCTGAGACTTCGTCAACAGATGCTTCATGGACTGGAAATGGATGACTAGATTATAACCAATATAATGTACAGTATTCACTGTATAGGCAATATTAGGCAAATTTCAAATGGACATTTCATTTTTACCGTTGAATTACAGCCAGACTTCTTTCTCTTCAAGTAACCTCGGACCAGTCGAGGCAATCTAATTTGGCTGCCTATTACCATTCTCTACCTGCTTAACTGATAAACATAGCATTTTTTTCATTCTACTGGTACTTTTATTGTATGGTGTTGGGTATATGAAGTCCTCCTTAACAAAGAGTATGCTCTATTGGCAAAAATATACTTTAATTTGATGTGATTATTTGCTTGAATTTATATTTATATATTTTGTCATTTGTATTGAGCATTATAGATGATGTTGAACTGACGTTTTACTGACTTTTTACTCTAGCTTAAATTTAAAAACTAATATTTAAATAAGAGAAGATAATTTAGGGTAATTTCTGTGTAAATATTTTGTCTTTGCTTCAGAAAGCTGCAAACATATCCATTCCTATTGCCAGGACCGAGAGACAGTTTCTGAACACACTTTGACCACAGAGTATGATTTACTATGGATCACTTAAGGGTCCACTGATCGCTCGTTAAATCTTATGATATAATAATTTATCAATTGTATACCCATAGACAACTTAACAATTTGATTAGGCTCTTGATATTTTACAGTGGCCACAAAGGCAATTCAACAGTGCTTTGGAATATCTAAAACAATCATGCTCTCTGAGTGTTGATTCAACTGACATTTTCCTTTAAAGTTATCTAACAACGTTAGTAATAATAATAATTAATAATAATGCTAATTAGTGGTATTCAATTTTGAAACTATGAATGTGAGTTAAAAAAGAACAGGAGAACTGTTTGAAACTTTTTTGTACATTTTTTTTTGGCCAATTTGTTTATTGGGATTTGTATTTGGCCTTCCATCTTCAATGCAAACAATTCAATGTATGAATAACAATGCAACTGTTAGTATGTAAAGGTCCACAACCAATGGAACATCCAACTGTGCATGAAGCACATAAACGATTTTAACCTTTAATACAATATAAAGCCTGACAGATTAGTCAACATGAAGAACTTTTTATGCAAGCAGGCTTTATAATATCCAGCTGATAAGCCTCTACATTATGTCCATGACCCACACATTGCTCTCAAGAATTTTGTTCATTTCTGATCTAAAATCAGGATAGCTATCATAGTGCACAGAAAGCCTTAGAAAACAGCCACAGGTATGTGCCACGGGTCTTCTCTCAAAGCCTTTAAGGTCTGTGAAATCAATAGTTATTGTTTTGCCTATAAACAAATCCGAGCCTGTACAGAATCTCAGGAACAAGGACTGTTTCTTCGTGTCACACTGCCGCAGAAATGTTGTCAAATGCTTTGAAATTTCCTTTTGATTAGCATTCATTTCTTCAGGGAACTTTAGAGATGTCACAATTTTTTTCACTGTTGGCTGTAGTGCCGTATATACTGCTTCGATTTCATCAAGGTCTCTCCTCAGAGGTTCAAGAATGCTTGCCCATTGTTCGAGAACATAGGCAAGCTCTTGAATGAAAGTCTTGTGTGCCAGTTCTCGCAGAATTTGCTCAAAGTTTTCTGCAGTTGGAATTTTTCGACAACTGTAGTTGTCCATGATGTCTAGTAATTCCTCCTGGTTGACATAGAAGTCTGTTCTGCAATTTTCTAAGACAGCACATTCATTTTCTGAGACAAACTTGAAGAAGTTGTTGAGCAGATCACTTCTCACAGGTCCTTGTATTGCTTGCTCCAAGATAACCGGTGCAAGTTTTATTGGAAGATACTTTTCTTTTTGCCAGCCAAAATATATTATTCGGCCAACACTTTCCCACTTTTCCTTTCCGAAATCATGCCGTAGAAAGGGTACTTTAAAGCTGTTGCCGAGTGTGCACTGTTCATAAAATTCATGCCAGAATTCTGATAGGCAATCTCTGAAAACTCCACCAGCATCCTGACCCATCTCATACTGCCCATTTGGGAGAAGCAGCTTGACTTCTACTTCATTCTCCATGTGTGTGAGGCTTTCATCAAAGAAGTGTGCAATAAACTCAGAAAAAATCTGTCCACGGTGGACAACAAGAATTTTTTTTTGTGGTTCTAGGCTTAGAGGCAACGTGTCCTCTAAATTTTGTTCATCTATCCCAGTGATGTCTTCGGTGAATATTGTCACTACATCACTTGCATCTATTAAGGCTGCTGAGGAACTCTGAAAAGAAACATTTAGGTCGTAGGTAACATTCAGATCCTCCATGGAATGTAGATGAGACACATCATCCCTGACTGAGCTTAATCCAGTGCTTTCCACAAAAATAACATCCAAGGCATCTGAAGATTGAGATATTGTGCTGAAAGAAGTGGGGAGATTCTGATTCTGATCCTGATTATTTGTGTCCTCCGTTGTGTCTGCATCTGTATCTGATATTTCCTCAACAGCATCCATTCCCCTCTTTCTTGTTGTGAGGTAGAACCTTATCATTGTGAGCTTTGATGCATCATACAGTTCCGCCACTGTACTGTTTTCATCTAATGACATTTCCTGATAATTCATAAGGTCTACTTCAAATTCAGAAATGGTGCCATGTGCATTTTTCCCATTTTGGAAAAACAACAGAATTGCCTCTTCAATCAGTTCTTTTTTTTTCCAGTCTCTTGGCACACTCAGCTTTCTTGTTCCACCTCCTTTTTTAGTTCTCATTTGAACAAAGCCATCTCCATCATGGTGCATCCACCCAGTCTCCACTTTTCTTTGTCGCTGAACAGTCTTTTTTGTAGTTGTTTGCTGATCAGTTTCTGAATTATCCGTTCTTTGTCTTTTGTGTAATTTTGACTTGAGGCGCTCAAATAGCTTTGACTTCCTGTGAGTGGGTTCACTTTCCTGCCTCCTACAATATCCCATCACTGCCAGTCTGTCTCCATAGGAGGGCAAAAAGCTTCTCATCTGTTCATCAGTCATTAGCAGAAGGACACTGGTATCAATCTACAAATAAAATAATTTTTAGTATACATACATACATACGTATTTGCATATACATGTATAAGGCAATCTACAAGAAGGATTGATTTAAAACAGTTGTAAAATTTAGGTCCTAGAGGAGGTGTGAGCAAGCTCTTTCCATTTTCCACCTGTCATTATAGCCAACAGCCAGTCAAACATTAAAGATTTTTTACTAGTAAAATATGTGTTAGGATTGTTGTCATCATCAGTAAAAAACAGCTTAATTTAAGCATGTTGAAAGCCAGACTGCACATGGGAAATCCAAAAAAAACCTCTAAAGATAATAAAACAATCAAACCAAACCGCAATGGATTATGAAAGCATGTAATAAGACATTAAGCTGTTATTACTGTATGTAAATATAATGTGTTTGAATACATTTGTTAAATGTGTGTCAGTTTGAGAAGATGAACTGTTACTGTAGGTGCACCTAACATAACTGGTAAATCTAAACGTTGATTTGGCTGTTCTTTACTGTTTCTTCTTATCAGGATCCATTTAACCATGGATCCATTTACCATTTAATCATCCAGTTGAATGCTGCACATTGGTGGTGGTTGAGGAGATTCCCCCCTTCCATGTAAAGCACTTTGAGTGTCCAGAAAAGCGCTGTATAAATGTAATTAATTATTATTATAATTAACTTCTTTTTCATTTTACCCTAATGTAAATCGAGAATAATCTTCTGAATTATTACATTTTTCTGGGTACTCTCTTTGGGTACATTTACATTTACATTTAGTCATTTAGCAGACGCTTTTATCCAAAGCGACTTACATAGAGTTAGGGAGCAACAAGCGATATGTCATACAGGGTAACCTTCAGGAACTTCTCTCTCATCACTCTCTGTCTCAGGCTCTCTCTTTCATGTGAGCTTCAGTGGATCTCAGGTTTTGTCATTCCTGGGCAAACTGTCATTTTAACCTAATTAATTTTGTTTGTTTCAGTATTACCTTGTCTTCCTGCAGTCTTTGTATAGCGGACTCCGGGATATTCCTCTCCCTGAGAAAAAGGATAAGGTCTTCCATTCTGCAATGATGTTTTAATGAAAATTATAAATACAAACTGAGAAAGGCAGGCATTAATATGCCTAATATGGCATTATTAACCTAGATGTATGCAAGCTAGCCATGGCAATATGTATTGAACACAAATAACCAAATAATCAATCTAATTATTCTATGGTTACAGCTTTTGGTGCAATTTTTAAGTTTCAAAGTTCACACTTCATTATAGGGGGCAATTGTCACAATTAACACACCATCAACTATGACGTTTTCCTCAATAAATCCTTAATTTGTTGCTATTTAATAGTTAGTAAGGTAGTTGTTAGGTTTAGGTATTGGGTAGGATTAGGGATGTAGAGTCTCGTCATGGAGAACATGTGCTTTATAAATTCGAATAAACCGCCGATATACCAATAGTAGGCATGCTAACTTGTGAATAGTGAGAGAATGCCCCCTATACTGAATTGTTAACCTTTCACATTGTAACTCACTCATCATCATATCCCTAATGAGAATTAACCATGTTTTAACCACGGTTTAACAGTAAGCATGCTTTTTTAACTAGTAAAACCATGCTTAATTTTCGGAAGTGTTCACACAACATCATATTTAGCTCATTTTCTTTTACAAAATGACCAGATTTAAAAAGTATTGTCTAGCGTACCTTAATTTGAATCGATCTATGTAGTAGTAAGATTGTACTGACAAAGCATCAACTAAACTCTAGAGCAACGCGATCGACGGCGTAAGATTTGGCCCTTTATCATACAAGGTAACACACTGAAGCTACTTGGTTGGATTTAGTCACATTTTAATTGTTATATGACGGTTTTTAATTGAATTTAAATCATTGTAATATACCTCGTCGCCGCAAGATGTAATCCACAGCTCTGTTCGTAGGCGCCTGGTGTGCATTAACCGACGCAACACATGCGGGTCCAAGTGCTGTCCGCGGACAGGCGCGCCATCAAGTGGATGTGACAGAAAAACATGAAACGCGAGAAGTAAACTCAAAAGTAAGAGAAATAAAGTCGTAATTCTGAGATATAAAGTCGCAATTCTGAGAAATAAAGTCACAATTCTGATATATAAAGTCGCAATTCTGAGATATAAAGTCGCAATTCTGAGAAATAAAGTCACAATTCTGAGATATAAAGTCGCAATTCTGAGATATAAAGTCGCAATTCTGAGAAGTAAAGTCACAATTCTGAGATATAAAGTCGCAATTCTGACAAATAAAGTCACAATTCTGAGATATAAAGTCACAATTCTGAGATATAAAGTCGCAATTCTGAGAAATAAAGTCACAATTCTGAGATATAAAGTCACAATTCTGAGATATAAAGTCACAATATCCGTATTTATTTTTTCTTACACTGGCGGAATCAAGCTTCCATACACTAGATCTAGTGCCAATGTCACAAAATTGTAACCGGTATGTTCGCGGCTGTGTGTGACACGGGACCTGCATGGCAGAATCGGTGGTTGTTGCGGTTAATGTTCAGATCATGCCATGTCGCCTAAAATAAAACAATGCATGGGAAACGGCTTCGGCGTTTAAAGTTGCAGTGTGTGACGTCCTATGTAACAAGCTAACGTTAACTGGCTAACGTTTACTAACTAAGTAACGTTTTAATCGCAAACATAGCAGATTCATGGAAAAATACATCAGCATTTTTTGCAACAACTAATTTATTAATGAATCAGCATCAACTACATTAAAGAGAATCATTTCTTTTAAAGTGAATCAAATAGACTTCTTACTGGAGTTCAACAACTGCAGATAATTTAGCCGCTTACCTGACTTGAATGTGTTGCGCCTAGCGCAGGTGAGATGCAGGCAGTGGGCCAAACCACTGTGAGGGGCAGGGGAGGGAGAACTCAACAGTTGTCTAAACTCTAAACGTATTTTTTGCGTTTGAAGTTTCTTCTAATTACACAACTAGTTTAAGGAAACATAAATGTTTTTATGACAATAGCGAATGCGAGTTTGATTGATCGAGGGGGGGACAACTCTCGGATAGAGGGAGCCATGTCCCCTCCGTCCCCCCCGGGATTTACGCCCAGGAGTATTAGCCAAAGGTCGACACATACATTCACACAAGAACCTGTCACACTTGTGCATTCATAACATTTGAGCGAGTCTCCTGAAAGAAACATTACATTTTCTGTATTTGCTAATAAATCATGAAATATGCTTTTGTGTTTTGTACTGAACCTCCAGAGAAAAGAATTAAAAAGAGAACAGTGAAGATGTTCAGATGAGTCTTTAAAAGGTCAGGATGAGAATAAATGGCGAGTGCCTTTCAGTGCCCTTCCTATCTGATCAAAAAAGGGTGAGGGCTGAAACAAGAAAGTAAACCTAACAGCAGCTATAATATAGAGACATTGAATGTTCCGGGTTACTAAGAACACACAGAATCTACACGATCTTGTGTTTGCTTTTGTGCATATTTGGGATTTTTGTGTCGTTTCACTGCACTTTTTTGTATAATCTGTTAGGGATTGTTGTTTACAATTCATCACCTATTAAATGAATGATGTTTTTTTTCATATCTTGAAAATACAGATATAATATAGTTATTTTGAATTCCCTTATATAAAATGTTAAAAGCAGACAAGGTCAAGAACTCATTTCTATCCCTATAAAAGCATATACATATTTGTTCCAAAAATACGGGCCATTGTATTTTGCTACGTATTTTTGTTATTTTTTCCCTATAGCAATTTGCTTTTGTTCTATAGTTCTAATTGACCATCTTCATAACTTTTATACCATCAAAAGCTGTTGGTGGTGGTTTTAAAATAATCACCACAGATTAGATTTCATATGATTCATATGGTCATTTTCAAAGTGTTAGGCCTGTGCGAGCAACATGATTTCACATTTACATTTACATTACATGATCCAACAGTTTTGCCTTAAAGAATACATGGAAAGTGGTGAAAATGGTAGAAAAACAAACTTTTGATAAAAGAATTATTCATGTTTAATTTCTGAGTGACAAAGAGTAACCGCAGCATTTGTCTGTAGTCCAACAATTTAAAACAGCTTACAGACTTCTGTTGCACACAACCAAATGCATGAAATGTGCATTTTGCTATGGTGTGTTTGTTTGTCATTTTCATTTTTGGACTTCTGCTTTATTTAACATGCATGGCAAACAGTATGATGTGTTGGCTGTAAATTATTAAATTAGTGTTTTGACTAAAAATGTATTTAATAACAACTTTTGCCAACACTCCTGAAAATGAATCATTCCTTGATCAATCAGGTGTCTATCCCCTTCATTATATGGAATATAAGTGCAACAATTATCTCCTACAATAACACAAACATCACATTGAAAGGCTGGCACGTGCAAAGGGGGGGCGGAGGGTGCTTGAGCACCTGACTTTTTGGCCCTTAATGGCGAAAGTACTCTTTTGTTGAGGCAAAATAAATAAATAAAATCAATTAGTTATAAATAACATTGTAACTTATAGCGTATTGCCTACAACATTACAATACAATATGCAATGATACAGTGGACACTTTTATTTTGAATAGTCACCATGTCCCACAAAGTTTCCTATAACAGGTGCTATTCTGTACAACAGAAACGAAACCTTAAAGGGACAGTTCATCGAAAAATAAAAAAAGTTATCATTTACTTAGTCAGGTAAGACACGACACAAACACGATTCCTGTGCAAAGAAAGGCCTGAACAAGGCTTATCATTCAAACCTTTCCCAGAAGGTCCACAACCAAGCCCGGATTGGCTAATCGGGAGCACCGGGAGAATTCCCGGTGGGCCGGTCTATTTTTTTGGCCGCGAGGGCCGGTGTTGTCATGGCACGGTTGAAATGTGGATGCTGCTGTCCCTAGGCTGCCTGCACTCACAGCAGCCCTAATCTTTTTATTTATTATTGTACCGTAGCCCCACTCTTTTTTATTTAATATTTTTTCGCAGCCCCACTCAGAGTGCAGCCTGCAGGTTAATGATGACGTAATTATCCTTTGACTCCCTGGCCCCGCCCCCGACAGCGGCACTGCAAATTGCTCAAATGAAACCCGTCAGAAATAAAAATTGATAACAGAAAGCGTAAAGGCGGCGCTGAAAAGGCCAGAATAAAAAAGTAGAAAGCTCTGGAAACTGACGCGGCCAAATGTTCTAAGCTGACCACAATTTTTCTCAAAACAAATGAAGACGACGAGACGACTGTAAGCTAACGTTAAGGTAGTTAGGAATAGATGCACTGCAACATGCTAGCGGCCGTGCAAAACAAAGTTGTCTGCAAACCACCGTTCATGTATCAACTTTTTCTTGTGGCTCTTCAGCAGCAGCCGCCTCTAGTCCAGTTTGCTGATAACAGTGATGAAGAGCCAGGCCCAGTAACATTACGAAGCTCCAGTCATGAGCCCGATACACCAGAATGGGCAGGTAGGATTGTCATTCAGAAGAACTAGTAATGAGGAGCCCTGAAAAATGCCCTGAGATAATTAATGATATTTATGGTAACCGAAATAAATCTTTAAAATTGTATTTAGTGTCAGAAACAGAGCCAGGACCCAGTTCTATCTTGCCAGAGACTCTCACTTTGAAAAACACAGCAGGTAAGCTGTTATAGCACAGTCACAGTGTGAGTGAATAAGCAAACATGATCACTGCAAAAAATGCTTTTCTTACTTATTATTTTTGTCTGGTTTCCAGTTCAAATATCTAAATATTCTTAATTCAAGATACATTTACTAGACAAGTGAAATGGCATAAGAAATTATGTCTTGTTTTCTGAAAAAAAAACCTACAAATGTTTTTGCTTAAAACAATCTAAATCTTAATTCAAACAGAAACACAATTATTTTTCTTCCCCATTGACAGATAATGTAGGCTAGCTTGTTTTAAGGAAAAAAATCACTTAATTTTGAGTCTTTTTTTTTCAGAAAACAAGACATTATTTCTTATGCCATTTTACTTGTTTTGTAAATGTATCTTGATTTAAGATTTTTTTTGATATTTGGACTGGAAACGAGACAAAAATACTAAGTAAGAAAAGCTTTTTTTCTTTGCAATGATCACATTAGTTACAATATAACAACTCTCTATGCCCTCTCTAAGACATTCTCATGTCCTTGGACAATGACACCGTGATAGATAAAGTTGCAGAGACCAGTGCTCTGCTCAGGCGTTTATTATTGTTTTAGGGTTGTCCATGTTTCCTTGAAGCTACACTTATGCAGAGGAAAAAGAGATGAAACAATCATTAGAAAGTTATACTGTGAAAAAAGTCAGCTAACAGTGCAATACTTGTTTTATTATTTAACTAATGTTCTCATATTTGTGAAAAATATTTGAAGTTGTGAAGCAGCCTTTTCATTGAAAAAAGAAATTATAGTGTCATTAGACAGTGCAATACATTTTATTTGAATCTTTTATTTATTTATTTATTTTGTTTCATGTTTTTGTTTGATTTTTTCCCTCATTTCGATGTTTGGATATTTATGAACACTAATTCTTAAAGAAAATAGATTCTGATACTGTCCTGCTATTTACTGTTCTAATAAATCTTCACAAAACTTCAAGCAAAACTTAGGCTACTGTATTTTCACTGAGTTGGAAATTATGATATTTTTGATAAATACAATGAATTAAAAGGATGTAGAGAACAGTGCGCTATTGCAGACTTATATACTGAGGTTTTAATTATCATTATTTTAATATAGTCAGTCGTAAACTAAAGTGGGCCGGTGCAAGGCATGAAACTCCAGGGCTGAAAATGAGTCCCAATCCTGTTACTTATATTGCTAAAAAGATTGTTACACTGATCATCATATTTACTTAATTCAAAGAGCGCATGCTCTACTGTTTCAGAAACATCACATTCATCACACATACCATTTTCATGCTACCCCATTAATGCTAGTATTGAGTTTAGTCCTGTATGTTGCTCACCGTTCTGTCTTTGTCTCTTCCTTTTCTCCCACCTGGGAATGAGGTTCAGGTGTTGAGGACCAGCAGGTGTGCGTGATGATTGTCTCAGTTTCCATGGCGACAGTGATTGGAAAATAGATGACTCGCCACATTACCCTCAGAATGTTTCAAACCTTTATAAATTTCTTTGTTCTTCTAATCACAAAGGACGAATGTCAGTAGCCAAACAGATCTTATCCCCCATTGATTCCCATACTATTTATTTTCCCTTCTATGGCAGTAAATGGGGGATGAGATCTGTTTGGTTACTGAGATTCCTCCAAACATGTGTTTATCAGAACAAAAACAATTATACAGCCAGGTTTGGAATAATCTGAGGGTAAGTGATGACAGAATTTTCATTTTTGTGCGAACTATCCCTTTAAGGTTTGGACAATTGAATTCACTTTAGTTGCCAATCCAAGACTTGTATAATTTAATAATACTTTTAAACATCACAATGGTCTTTTTCAAAACTGCATAGCATTTGCTGCTTTATCAATGCAGAAGCATCTAACAAAATGCAGTATTGCTGTTTTGATGTTTTGAGCACAGCCCTATTTAAAGCTTTTGAACTATCGTTTTTTGCATCCTCTTTTGGCACATGCAAAAATGTCAGGCCACTTTGAAAACATATACAACAGTTAGCATGTATTTAAGATTCCCGACTTTAATCATTTCGTATGAGTGAACTCAGTTTGAAAACACTTGACGTTGCTTCTGTGGGGGATAAATTTGGCGCTCATGAAACTCCAATTTACAATTAGATTGACCATTTTTGATGTGTCCCGTGTACAATTCAGGCGATTAGTTGTCTGTGTGATTTTAGATGCGATTGTGCGAAATGCCATGCTAATGTCTTATCAGTACCCCCAGAGATATTTTGGTAATGTGATTCTGCAGTTTTTAATCTCTAATCATACCCTCCAGAACCTGTGAAAGATCTATTTTATGCACAATGGTTAAGTTTCGCTCTGTGGGTTGGCTTTGCAAAATGTTCAAGTCTATGTCTGGCACGGATGATACATGTGCAGACATCATGGTTTCTACATTTCTACGCTGCACTCTCTAATGTGAAAAACCCTCCATGTTCCGCGGCCCATTTGGCCATTTCATATGCCTCTCTATTGCCTACAGTTTCTGGGTCCTTTCTTTGAGCATGACTCTTTACTTTCACTACTGCCAGTTCGTATAGCAGCATTACTGCCTGAAGCCAGTCTCTTACCAGCTCTGCATGTGATATTGGTTTACCTTCAGATATTTGAAAATGATGTCTCGCCAAAGTATTGGCAAAATCTTGGACTACACTAGTGTTGTTTATTGACAAGTGTGTTTATTGTCTTTTTTGTGTGAACGCAAGCTCTTGTTAATGCAATTATTTCCGCAGGCTGTGCTAAGTTATGGTTCAGGTGATATTCCTACAACCTTCTTACCTTCTGTGTCACAATGTCATATCCACACGGATGCACTCAATCAGATGGCTCTGAACATGATCCCTCTATATTCAAGTGTTCCCCCCATCCAGGGACGCATCTTTCAGATCGACCCTGGCTGAAGCGCTGCCCTCAATTTCATTCATGCAATCATGAGATCATACTCAATGTCGATGGAAACCTAAGTTGGCTTAATAGTCAAAGAAGCTGTGGCTAGAATTGTTGCTTTATAGCCTGACCTCTGGGCCATCTGTGTCTTTAAATTGTGAAAAATGACACCCAACTGGTGTGTGGTGTACAAAATCAAAGGATGTTATAAAACACATTTTCTCAGAGGCTGCAGCCACATATAAGTGAAGCTGATTTGTAAAGTCTGGGAGCCCCAGCGCCGGAGCACATGTGATAGCAGTCTTCAATGCTTGGAAAGTTCATTTACAGTTTATGCTAATGATGGAGACAATGTGTTCTCGCTGCGGTCAGTGACTGCCTTATATATTGAGGTGAAATACAAAAGGGAAATATCTTTTGTGAGAAATGTTACAAAGCGGATTATCAGTTACAAGAGCGGAAGCAGCTCCTTGTCTGTGTTTTATTAATTATTCACATTTCCCCCTCATGAGGGCATTACTAGTTCTTGTGGAGGGCTCTAGAGTGCCACCAAATTGGTCGCAAATGCGACCCTATTTCTCAATGGTGCGACTAAAAATAATCAGAGGTCGCACCGGTGCGACCAGCCGTTCTAGGGAGAAAAAAACTTTGCAAATCTGAAAGTGTCCTTGTGATTCAACAACAAACACACATCAGGCCCATTAGGCTCCAGAAGTGAAGGCCAATTAAGGGGCGGCCATCTCGCGAGTTGGCTCTGGACTGGCGGCCATCTTGCGAGCAGGCTCTGGTGAGGTGGCCTTGATGAATGACTTGGCCACCATTATCGTGGAGCATGCAAGGCTCCGCGATTGGGCAGATTTTAATTGAGAAGAGCGGTTTGGTTTGTTTCGAAAAATGAGTTATAATAAACTAATGTTGGGTAAATACATTTAGTATTGTTTTTATTGATGTAGTTGAGTTTTACTTGTTAGACATCAAGGAGCTGAAGAAATGATGCCGCTATTGTCAACTGCCATGTAGTTTGAGTTTGGCTAAAATGAGCTGGCAGGCTAGAAGGTAATAGGGCTAAAGTTAGGGTTTTACCCTAAAAATGTTGTTTCTAAACTTGATTTGTGCTGCTTGCTGGGAAACTTGTTAACAAAATCATCAAGCCCCCAAACTGTTAACGTTGGCTGGTGTTAACGTTGGACACAAAATGTCTGTTTCTCTGTGTGTGTGTGTGTGTTTATACATATATATTTGGGTGGTTAAAAAATGAATTATACTAGTGACAGCAAAAAATTTGAAAACAAACTTTACATTTTTCTGAGGTGCAGTATTCAAAGTAGTCCTAGACATCTCTGTAACACTATAAATAGACTTTTCAAAGTTCATGTTGGCCTCTCTCTACCTGTCTCAAATCAGTTGTGTAATGATTTTCTGCAATTCATTAGTTCTAAGATTTACAATGTTTACAATGTAACTTATTCATGCTGCACCTCTTTTCCTCTTCTACATTATGCGTGTCTTGTGTCTCTTGCACATTCTTTTCTGCCTTTTCTCAAATTGACTCTGAGCTGCTCACTAGGGTGGTATCACGTATAAAAGTCACCACTTGCTTGCTTGATCCCCTCCCTACAAGCTTGTTTAAATCTTGTTTGGATTAATTGTGCCCTGCTGTTCTCAGCACCTTTTCATAAGGAATCCTTGAGTACTGGTGTTGTACAAGCACCATTGAAAACTGTTGCAGTAACTGTTCCAAAAAGCAAAATGTCGATTTAGATAACTTATATAATTATCGTCCTATATCAAATCTTGCTTTTCTTGCAAAAATTATTTAACGTTTTGTGGTTTTGCAGTTACACAGTCATCTTACAGTAAATTATCTTTTCAACCCCTTTCAGTCTGGGTTTCGAAACTTTCATAGTACTGAGACAGCTTCGGTCAAGGTCACCAATGATCTTTTAATAGCCTCTGATTCTGGTTGTCTTTCTTATCTTTCTGGATCTTAGTGACGCTTTTGATAATGTTAACCACCACCTTTTAATCAAACGTCTGAAAACACTCTTCTGTGTTTCTGGGACTGTTGTAACATGGTTTAGATCTTACCTCTTCTTACCTCGTCAACAGTTTGCATGTACACATGGGTACCGTTCAAATATTGGGACATCGACACTATTCTAACATGTTTGGCTCTATACACCACCACAATAGATTTCAAATGAAACAAACAAGATGTGCTTTAACTGCAGACTGTCAGCTTTAATTTGAGTGTATTTATATCCAAATCAGGCTAATGGTGTAGGAACTACAACTGTTTGCATATGTGCTTCCCACTTGTTAAGGGACCAAAAGTAATGTGACTCAATATACATTTTGCAGTATGCTTTGGGTCATTGTCCATCTGCACTGTGAACTGCCGTCCAATGAGTTCTGAAGCATTTGGCTGAATATGAGCAGATAATATTGCCCGCAACACTTCAGAATTCATCCTGCTGCTTTTGTCAGCAGTAACATCATCAATATATACAAGAGAACAAGTTCCACTGGCAGCCATACATGCCCCCGCCATGACACTACCACCACCATGCTTCACTGATGAGGTGGTATGCTTAGGATCATGAGCAGTTCCTTTCCTTCTCCATACTCTTCTCTTCCCATCACTCTGGTTCTAGTTGATCTTGGTCTCATCTGTCCATAGGATGTTGTTCCAGAACTTTGAAGGCTTTTTTAGATGTTGTTTGGCAAACTCTAATCTGGCCTTCCTGCTTTTGAGGCTCACCAATGGTTTACCTCTTGTGGTGAACCCTCTGTATTCTCTCTGGTGAAGTCTTCTCTTGTTTCGTTGACTTTGACACACATACACCTACCTCCTGGAGAGTGTTCTTGATCTGGCCAACTGTTGTGAAGGGCGTTTTGTTCACTAGGAAAAAAATTCTTCGGTCATCCACCACAGTTGTTTTCCGTGGTCTTTTGGGTATTTCGGTGCTGCTGAGTTTACCGGTGCGTTCCTTCTTTTTAAGAATGTTCCAAACGGTTGTTTTGGCCACGCCTAATGTTTTGCTATATCTCTAATGGGCTTGTTGTGTTTTTTCAGCCTAATGATGGCTTGCTTCCTTGATAGTGACAGCTCTTTGGATCTCATCTTGACAGTTGACAGCAACAGATTCCAAATGCAAATAGCACACTTGAAATGAACTCTGGACCTTTTATCTGCTCATTGTAATTGGGATAGTGAGGAAATAACACACACCTGGCCATGGGACAGCTGAAAAGCCAATTGTCTCATTACTTTTGGTCCCTTAACAAGTGGGAGGTACATAATCAAACTGTTGTAATTCCTACACCGTTCACCTGGTTTGGATGTCAATTCCCTCAAATTAAAGCTGACAGTCTGCAGTTAAAGCACATATTTTCCTTTACTTTGAAATCCATTTTGGTATAGAGCCAAAAATGTTAGAATTATGTCGATGTCCCAATATTTATGAACCTGACTGTATATTCACTGTAAACCTAGTTTTGCAATGTTCCGTTTTTTAACACATTGTATTTCTGAGACCGGTGATCGCAGGTGCTGTGTTCGCAGCCGAGGGTGAAGAAACGATTAGAGTTGACTTCAGACACGGAATAAAAATCAAGTTGTGCTGGAAGTGGATAGGAAATTGCTTAAAACGGCTAGGCTAAAAAGTACCACTGTTAAAGGCGAGATTCGTGAAATAGTTTGTCATGGCGAACAAATGGACAATTCAGAAAATGTTGATATTATCTGAATTCTTCAAAGTCTGTTATTACAAGTAGATTGAATGGAACCTGTTCTGTTACCGCAAAATCGATGTGTCAGGATAGGTAGGGCTAGTTTATACTAGATTTTTATTATAAAAGGAGCATTGCTAAAGCTCACAAGATTTCCACCTATCATCTGGCCTAGCAAGTTGCATGATCGTGACTAAAATAACTATGGTTATCTTTCTGAGCAAGCATATCGCGGCCAAACTTAACGATATTAGTTTACCCGGCAACCTCTGACTAGAGATCGGAACTGACCGTTTTGTGTCCGTGAGATCCATGAGCCCGGCCGGCGTGAGACTCAGAGCGACTGCAGGTCCCAATCGAAAGAATAACTCTATATATTAAATATTAAAGTATGGAGATTTATAGATAAATTAACGCTAATCAACAGATACATTTGAAACGTCATTTACGTTATTTTATATATTATGAATTTGGAGTCAGATCGGTCTTAACCACAGAGTCATATAAATTGAACTTAATTGTAACAGTTCTTAAATAACTTCATGTAGAAATCACTGAGGAGAAGCAGAACACGAGATCCCTTCAACCACACCATTGGATTCCGTCGTTGGGCCAATGGGTGGTCTTTTACAAGGCTACAGACTCACATGTCCTAGCCGAGTTCGGGCTGTAGGGAGGGAGAAAATTAGCTCAAACTCTGGAGGGATTCATTGCTACAGATAAAGAGAAGGCAGAGCACAAACGCTTTGAGGAGAAGTGGTGGGCTGTTGGAGCCCTCACTGAGTGAGAAGAGGCAGCTGACACAGGAAGTGAGGCCCTCGAAACTAACCACAGGCAGAAGTGTCATTGCTCCAAGTTGATGTTTGAGGAAGTTTCCTTTTAATATTACAATCAGGTCTCACACACGAAGCAGATAAGGGAAGCTGCACAGGGCAACAGAGAAGTTGACAATCTGATAGGCGAAGTGAATCTCAAACAGATTCAAGAAATATTCACCCGATGAGTTAAACCAGACCTTTACTCAGCGGAGGAGTCCAGCAGGTTTATCCTCCAGTGTCAGCTATACTTTGATATGCAACCCACCTTTTTTTCCCACTGAGAAAACGAGGATCGCTTACCCTACACCATCTCCCTTCTCTCCGGTAAAGCTCTGAGTTGGGAGGACGCTGGCCCACTAACAGAATCATTGAATGGCTTAAATTGAATTGAACCTCTATGCATCCCTCCCACTTGAATGGTATAAAACTCTACTGTGCTGAGCTAGAGTTAGACTCGGATGACTACAGCAACGCACAGCGAGTCCTCAATAAAAAGCACATCTGTATGAAAGATATCCCAACAACTCCTGGTCTCTGCTTCGGCGAGGCAAAAGTTTCCCAACACGAGTTTTAGCTTTCAGAGGAAATCAGTTCTGTGGGGTACTGAGAGAGAAAACAAAACCAACTGTTTACCCTTGAGAACCTGCATTTAACCCTGTTCCCAAGAAAATAATTAATTTTTTGAAATGCCAAGAAGGTTTTTAAGTCAAGCATCATGCATATGTTCCAAAACTAGAGGGGTTTGAATTAGAAAAACATTTTTTATGCAAATTATGTAAAAGAGCATCCATAATTATTAAAAAAGCAACACACAAACCTCATTTAAGCTCCCTACTTAATAACATGTTGGGGAAGGCAATGTCAAGTCTTGCTTTGCTTCGATCTTTTATTAAGAGTTATAAAAAGCCAGGGTTTAAAAATATAGCAATTTTGTTTTACATGTGACTGTATGAAAATCAAACATGATTTCAAACTTAAAATCTTTTGAATAATATTTACTTTTAAATGTCTTGATGTCTAACTTGATGTTTCTATAAGCTTTTCAAACATCAGAATCTTTTACAAATTCACAAAAAAATAAATTTGAATAATTTGTGGATAACTGATATACCATTCGGATCAGTAAAATACAAACCACAACAATAAACAAGTTTAATTGTGTCAAAATTTTTAAACTGTGTTACATTCTGTTGTTGTGGTTGTTGCTTGTGTTCTTGAAGAATCTGCAGTTGTGCTGAATTCAGTGACACAGTGTAGAAGAACAGTGGACACAGCAGGAGAAGAAAACTGCCCTTAAAGACTCCATCTGATTAAAACACAAAGTGTTTTACACACAACTAACACACTACAATTACTTTATTATATATGTTTAACTATTTGACTAACTATAAAGTGAGTACCTTTTCAATGCTTCATGTACACTATGACCCTGACCTTTTTCTCACAGAATTTACATTAAACATCACAGAGAGTAGATCAAAATGTAATTAATCACTAATTTAAACTCTTGATAACAAGATACTTTACCACATTAAAAATGCTTTTTGTTGCAAATGTAGCCTGAATTGTGTTTTTTTTGTGGACAATGTGAAAAATTGACACTAGTAATTCTGCTTAAAAGTTTACATGTCACTCTTTATAGTGTATTGTGTTGACCCTAACTGAAATAAGAACTTTAGGTGCTTTGAAGAAATGTGTCAGAGAAATCAATTCATTTCAATATTAATTGGATCATGGAAAAGTGAAAGGAAATACCGCCATTGCAAAGTTCTGTATCACAGCACCGGACAGAAACTTTCCCTGCTTCAGTATCTGTGGTTCCAGTCACACACTCGTCCGGCTTTGAGCACGATTTTGTTGTTATAGAAACTTTAAAAAATATTTTTTTTTAATTCGAATTTTCCTTAAGATAAGAAATGTTGTGTCAGTTCATGACAACATTAAATTCCATTTAAAAAGGTTTTTTTAAGTTTATGTACAGTAACACATTACATGTTCTCGAATTGGAGGTTACACTCCAATCGTTCTTCACGATGACATCGAATACATTTTTTGTCTAATTTGTTCCTTAAAGAACCTTAGACATCCAAAGAACCTTTCAAAAGGTTCCTTGTGGCACATAAAGGTTCCTCAAATGATAAAAAATAAAGAAAGAGATGGTTTTGACTTAATGATTCTTTGTGGAACCGAAAATAGTTATTCTATGGCATCTCTGTGAAGAACCCTTTAGCGCCATTATTTTTAAGAGTGTATGATGGTATGAATAGGGTAAATTGACTACAAGAAAGAAAGAAATAATTATGGCTTAACCCCATTTTTTATATATTTAGTATCAAACCAGTAGCCCTTGTTTATAAAAAGATTGCAAGCCTATTTATTGTATTACACATTTCTTCTCCAGTCGTACTTTAACAGACAATACATTAAAACAGTAAATGTCCAAAATCAAACCGGATTCACCAAGAAAATTTTTCACTGTTGCAGTGGAACATTTTGAAAGTCCCTCAGCACATGTCTCTGTTGTACCACAAACACCACTCAGAACTACTGGGCACACATAACACTTGAGAGAGTGTCCTTGAGGGAAAACAAGAGAGAGAGAGAGAAAAAAGAGAGACTTTCAGTAACTTCTTTATGTAAGTCTAATACTACATATTGATGCATGTTGAGTTTTGTTTTACCTCCAGTGATGAGTATGAAGAGAAGTGCAATGGTGATGCGCAGATCCATGTTCGGTCAGGAGAGGAATGATCTGGTCTCAGTGTTTCAGTGTCTCTTTTATAACTCTTCAGAAAGGGGAGGCTTTCATGCACAAACTTTGTGGCGCCCCTTAAAAAATTTAGATTTTTTTTACAGTTGTCACTTTACAAAAAGCTTGATGTAAGGTTCTTTAACTTCTGTTCTCAGGCCCCTCCTCTCTAAAGGTTTTAGAAGTCTTCCTGTACAGAACTCTTGTGGGGGGAGGCATCAGTTAATCCGTTTTTTTGCAACAGGGTCAAAAACGCATTGGAACAGAAGAATTGGTTTTCAGGTCTTTTGAGAGTCACCTGTATTTGTAAAGATTATATTCTCATATTTGTTTTTTAAACAATTAATACTTTATCTGAATTTGAAGGCAGAAGCAAGCATGCATTTCAGGAACTGTATCTCCAATAGTCTGCTGCCTCCTATCGGTGATTGACGATACATTCAGATTTAATTTCATCGAAAGTTGGACTGCAAAAGTTTTCGCAACAATTGGAAATAAGATATAAGCTAAATTACGGAAAGCAGGTCATTTATTAAACCAAAGCTACATAATATAATGTTTATTGGTGAAAGCAAATGAACCAAATGTACAGTCAGATGGTCATGTTTTCAAAGCATTGACATGAAAAACAGATTTCAGACATTATACTTCTTATGCATGGTGTAAAATATTGAGGCTGTTGCTGAAAATACTTTTTTTTGTTTATTTATTTATCTGTTATTGCAAAGAACAAAATCTTCTTTGTTGATATAGTAAGGAAAATAAAAACATAACAGAATCAAAGACACAATAACCACAATAAAAACTTTCAAAGAATAATATTTTCTATAATGAACACGATACAGTTTTTGTATGTATAAGTTTGATTTATATAAATAAGTATTAAACCAATCTCTGAATTATTCTATGAAAAACAAGATAATTGTTTTGAACTGTTTGTTTCTTCACCATAAAGACTCTGCTGCCACCTGCTGGTAAATAAAGCTAACTGTACTTATTTAGTTAGGGAAATAAAATGATCAATATCGATTGTCTTTTTAAAATATGTCAAACATTTTATGTATATTTTAAGTCCCACCACGATATACAGTATAGAGTACATCATGTTTACATCAAGTTTGAAGTTCTGCTGAATTCAATGATAATGATGTACAGTAGCTGAGAAGAGGCCAGGAGAGAAGGAGGAGGTTGTGAGTGATGCTCTTAGAACTGTTACGCAGTTTCTCCTCACTGTCCCACAGATTGTCATTATATAACACCCATTCTCCTTACTGTCACTCAGAATCGTCGCTTCTTAATTACACAGATTTCCCTGACCGCATGACGCAAAATAGTGGCAAAGATATTCAGAAGCACATCCTTTCAGAATATTTGGACAATTTTTTCAAATTCTTACTTATTGATATAATGCAGTGGTCTTCATTTCCCAAACAGTTTTATTTTGTTTAAACAACTGTACTCATCACAGTAGTTACAATACCATTGGGTCAGTTGAAGGTGTAATCTGTAGAAGAAACTAATCTTATTCTTTTATCTCTAACACTTCAGATTAATGCTAGCATATGTGCTAGCTTCCCTTTCTTTAAAGGTGCCATGCTTCGTCTCCTCGTGCCGTCTAATAAAATCGTCCAAGAGAATAGTTCTAGAATTATTTGAAAATATTTACTATTTTACCTAAAAACAACTGGATGATTGACACTTTGTGATAATAATGTTTGTTCCAAAAGACTTGTTTGATTGCAAGAAACTAGTTTATAAGATATTAAAAATATAAATTGTGACAAAGCCGGCTGTTGTGGGGATTTTCCAATGTTTTCAGTGCAGTTTACATAGTTACGTTCAGTAGGTTATGAGTGGGTAAGTCTGTCAGTCAGCAAACTACTCAACCATTTCAGTCCAAAAGTCTGCTTTATTCTGGAACTTACTATGGCTATCAATATGTCTGTAGTAGAGTAGGCGGGGCGAGACCGTGGTTCGAGTCACGGAGGAGATGGGAGCATATAAGAGAACGAGCGACCGGACCGTCGAAGAGAGAGGACCGGGCCCGAACATGTTTGTATATGTATTTATGTTTTACTGTGTTGTTGTTCGCGGGCGGTCGTCCGTGAGGAGCCGCCGGCTGTTATGTTATGTTTTGGTTTGTTTGTTACCCGGCGGTCGTCCGTGAGAGGCGGCTGTTATATTACTTTAATAAATGTTTTAAATGTCTTCCGGTTCCCGTCTCCTTCCTTCCCTACTTTGAATCTTTCTACAATGTCCATCATAGCTATTTCAAGAGTGAATACCGCATTTATATGCCGATTGTTCACACGACAGAAACTGCACAGCGAGCACTCCCTTTATAATGATTAAACAGCTGTCACTCATCTTCATCGAGATCTCTAGCACTCCAACCAGGCCTAATAATTACAAGGAATACAAAAGCCCCAGCATTGAGTTGATAAATATAGTGGAAAGATACATAGAGAGAGAGAATATGACCCGTAGAAAGAATCTTCTCCCAACTGCGAGTGGAGGTTTATTATTCTCTATTTTGTAGGTGAAGTTAGCTTCACCGGAGCGACGCCAATCAAGCAGTCATGTCAATGATGTCCTGCGCTTAGCGGTTTTGACCAGACCAGTGTAAGGCCTGGATTCGCCATGCCCGAAGGTTTTTTCTAGATGTTTGGCTAATGAAAACAACCATTGTGATGAGAACCTATGGCCATATCCGCAAGACAGACTTGATGAAAATGTAGAATTACAGTAATCACTCTTATGTTTTGCTTTTTAGAGTACAAGCAAGCAAGTTGAGGAACACTGCATTTGATGTTTTACAGTACTGTCATTTCTTTTCTATTTCGTAACTAATTACTTTGGTTTGATTCAAATAAACCTATGTTGTGATTGTACTGTATTGTTTTTCATCAATATATTTCAGATTTTCTTCAATGATTCGACTGCAAGTACAACAAGTACATCATTTGTTGTTGGATGTGTTCCTGGTTCCGGTTGATCTAAATAATGCAGCATAGATCCTCTGAGGATTAATATTATGGAAGTGTAGTGTATGCAAGATTAAAAAGATGCGTCTTTAGTCTAGATTTAAACTGACAGAGTGTGTCTGCCTCCCGTACAGTGCAGGGAAGAATATTCCAAAGTTAAGGCGCTAGATAAGAAAAGGATCTACCACCGGCACTTGATTTTGAAATTCTAGGTATTTCCAACTGACAGGACGCCTGAGAGCGTAATGTACGTGGAGGTCTGTAATGCAATAGAAGTTCATTCAAATACTGCGGCGCTAGACCATGTAGGGCTTTATAGGTTATAAGCAAGATCTTAAAGTTAATGCGTTGCTTTTTAGGTAACCGGTGCAAGGTTGACAGAACCGTGGTTATATGCTCATACTTTTTTGTATATGTAAGAACTCGAGCTGCTGCGTTTTGAACCAGTTGCAGCTTTTGTAATAGGCCTGCAGGGCAACCACCTAGAAGTGCATTACAGTTATCTAGTCTTGATGTCATGAATGCATGCAAGTTGAGTATCATCAGCATAACAGTGAAAGCTAATTCCGTGTCGCTTTATTATATCTCCTAGAGGTAGCATGTATAATGCGAAGAGCAGAGGCCCCAAGACTGAGCACTGTGGTACACCGTACTGGACTTGCGATTTGCGGGACACCTCATTGTTTATTGCTACAAATTGATATCGTTCGGATAAATAAGACTTAAACCATTTCAATGCTATTCCGTTAATGCCGACGTAATTTTCGAGTCTATGTAGAAGTATGCTGTGGTCAATGGTGTCAAATGCAGCACTAAGGTCTAGCAGCACCAATAACGAAATACAGCCACGGTCAGACGCTAAACGCACATCATTTGTAACTCTGATCAAAGCAGTCTCTGTACTGTGACATGCTCGAAATCCAGACTGGAATTCATAATGGTCTGATAACTTCTAGTAAAACAGCTAACGTGGCAAAGCACTAAATGCTTGAAATGTGCCTGTGGGGTAAGAGTCTTCTGCTCTGATGTGTTTGTTTGTCATTTTCACAATGAAACTCAATGTGGCATGTGACAGTTTGCAGAAGAATTGCTTTATGGACTTCGCCTTTATTTAACATGAGAAACAGGATGATGTGTTGGCTGTATATTATTTATCTGTGGGTTAAGGAACAGGTTTGGGAACCAAAGATCCATGACATGTGGGGAGTACCCTCTGGTATGGGCACTCACTGATGGTTGTGACTGTGAAACACGTTTTACCAGATAAACAGAACTCGGAAAAACAGACTTGTTATTGCAGTGTAGATAGCTCCTTTACAGTATTGCTCTTTGTTTAAGCATGTTTTCCGCTGTAAAACGTTCTGTGATGTTTTATGACATTCTAATTTCAACATATTTTATGAAACCAGACCAAGAATGTATTTACTCTTTCTCCTTCAAAAGAAGGCTATTTTGATTACATGTTTTCATATATAAAAAAAAACTGAAAGGAAATCTGTTTTATTTTGTGAGAATAATCCAGCTAATTCAAAACCCTAGCGCTGTCATCCTCTTAGGATTTCCATGTGAAATCTGCCTCCTGATATTTACAATACGTTAACTTGTTTAGTCTCAGGTCATCATTTGTTGGCACTTGTTGAAATTCTGTGGAATTTCTGCTGAAGTGAAACAAGAGGAGGATGAAACTGCCGTCACAGATCTTATAACAGAATGTTATTATTAACTCCAAGGACATACCATGCTAACTGTTAATTTCATTTCTCTGTAACTTCTTTGAGGCGTGCTCCAGCTTAGTCACTACAGTGTCTACATGTTAGTGTAAATAGAACGAGCTTTAAACCTCAAAGCTGTTCACAAAAAATTAATTATACATTTTCAAATGGATACACATATTTTGTCAGCACTTTACTTCATTTTAAAGATGATTTTAAAACAAAATCTGCCCATTTTGTGTTAAAGCATAAGCGGTGGTTGGGTTTCATACACATGCAGCTTAATTCTGTGGAACCCCACCAAGCAAGCAATAGCGTCATTTCAACATATATAGACCATCTTTAGTCGGGCTATGAGTAACCCACTTCTAGCCCAAAATAAGCTTGAATTTGGTTACATGTCGTTTTTACCAAAAAAAAAAACTTGTTTTATATTCCATCATGCAAACATAACAAACAGTGTTTAAGGCGTTTGCTTTAATTTCTTTGACATGTTTTGTGCGTAGCCAGCTCAATTCAGACCGGCAATTTGTAGTCCACATATAGTCAAGACTGGTTAATTTTCGCTCTTTGGCCAGTTAGTGCAGAGATTGTTGATGTATCTTCCAACCTATATCCATCATCAGTGCCGGCCCTACCTAGTAAGCGATACAGGCAGTTGCATGGGGCCTCCGTGGCCACTAGGGGTGGCCGTGCGTGCAAATTTTATTTCCTTGCTCGCAGTGTCAGTGTTAATCATCATGTGCGTTTCATGACTAAACTTTATTGGGAAGTGCACACTATATCTAAATGAAACTAAATGAATCCTTTCTTTAATACTGTAATACTGTAAAGTCATGTAAGTTGTCCAAACATCAAGCCATAACATTGTTCAAAATTATTACTCTTTTGGAAACACTAAAAGGATTGTTTTCATTAGTATTGAGCAAGTTTGCCTGTAAGGGAGACATATTGACATTCCATAGGTTCCAACATTTTGTGTGTAGATTTCGAGACATTACTTAACAGTAAAACAGCAGTTTCAAGAAGGAAATCATTATTATATGAAGTTTTATTTTAATTCCAACGTTTTTGTGAATTTATACCCAGAATAATTGTATTTTCTTTTGCTCAAGAGATTTAACATGCATCCTGTTTCCTAGTTCACTAAACACCCCTTACACACTTCGGAGGGTATGTGTGAGAAATAAATCAAACCGATCACCTCGAGTTTACGCTTTCAAAGGAATCAGTTCTGTGTGGTATTGACAGAGAAAACAAAACTTACTGCTAACGCTTGAGGACCTGCATTAAACCCTGTTCTCAATCATTTCTTTTAGAAATGCCAAAGATTTTTTTTAAATAAGTTACATTAATAGGTGAGCATCATGCTTTTCAAAACTAGGTTTTAAAACTAGAGGGGTTTAAAATTGAAGAACACTTCATGTAAAAGAGCATCCATAATTGTTAAAAAGCAACACACAAACACACATTTAAGCTCTATACTTTATTACATGTTGGGTTAGGCTATCTCACTTTTTGCTTTGCTTAGTTTTAAAAAGCCAGGGTGCAAAAATATAGCAATAAAACAATATTGGAGGTTTCAGTGGAAATTACGTTTTTGTTTTAGATGTGACTGATGGAAATCAAATATGATTTCAAACTTAAAATCTTTTTGAATAAAATGTACTTTTAAATGTCTTGTACATGTTGTACACAATGTTTCTATAAGCTTTTCAAACATCAGAATCTTTTACAAATTCACAAAAACAAAATTTGCATTTGAATAATTTGTGGATAATTGATACACCATTCTGATCAGTAAAATACAAACAACAGCAATAAACAAGCTTAATTATGTCAAGTATTTTGTAAACTGTGTTACATTCTGGTGTTGTGGTTGTTGCTTGTGTTCTTGTAGAATCTGAAGTTGTGCTGAATTCATTGAAACAGAGTGTAGAAGAACAGTGGACACAGCAGGAGAAGAAAACTGCCCTTAAAGACTCCATCTGATTAAAACACGAAAGTTTAACACACGACTTACACACTATAAATACTTAATGTTTAACCATAAAAATTGAAATTGTTTATTCATGTCACTCTTTATAGTGTATCGTATTGACCCTAACTGAAATAAGAACTTTAGATGCTTTGTCAGATAAATCAATACATTTAAATATAAATATGCACATGGAAAAGTGAAAGGAAATACCTGCGCCATTGCAAAGGTCTGTATCACAGCACCGGGAAGAAACTTTCTGTCCTAAAACCTCTGTGTTTACAGTTACACACGTTTCGTCCGCCTTTGAGCATGATTTCGTTGTTATAGAACCTTTAAAAAGTATTTTTTCATTAAAATGTTCCTTAAGATAAGACATTTTGTGTCATTTCATGACAACATTAAACATTAAATTACATTAAAAAAGGAATTTTTAAGTTTATGTACAGTAACACATTACATGTTCTCGAATTGGAGGTTACACTCTTAACAAATAAAGGTTCTTCACGATGCCATAGAAGAACCATTTTTGTCTAAATTGTTTCTTAAAGAACCTTAAACATCCAACATTACAACAACATTAAATCGAAATGTTCCTTATGAAAATTAAAGATTGTGTAATAGTTCTTCTATGGCATCGCTGTGAAGAACCCTTTAAGCTTCTTTATTTTTAAGAGTGTATGATGGTATAAATATGGAAAAACGGACTAAAGGAAAAAAACATAAGAATTAATTATAGCTTAGCCGCTTTTTCATATATTTTCAATAGCCCTTGTTAACAAAAAGGTTGCAATTCTATTGATATTATTTCACATTTCCTCTCCAGTCACTGTCAAACTGGACATTTCTGTCAGTTCATTATAACAGTAAAGGTCCACAATTAAACTGGATTTACCAGCAGAAGTTGTCACTGTTCCAATGAAACATTTTGTGAATCCATCACCACAAGTCTCCTCTTTTGCATCACAAACACTATTCAGAATAGATGTGCATGAATAACACTTGAGAGATTGTCCTTGAGGGAAAACAAGAGAGAGAGAGAGAAAAAGAGAGACTTTCAGTAACTTCTTTATGTAAATCAAATAATACATATTGATTCATGTTGAGTTATGTTTTACCTCCAGTGATGAGTATGAAGAGAACTGCAATGGTGATGCCCAGATCCATGTTCGGTCAGGAGAGGAATGATCTGGTTTCAGTGTTTCAGTGTCTCTTTTATAACTCTTCAGAAAGGGGAGGCTTTCATGCACAAACTTTGAGCTGCCCTTTAAAATTGAGCTTAACTTTTTTACAGTTGTCACATCAATGTTCTGACATTGAAAGCAGAATCAAGCATGCATATCAGGAGCTGTTTCTCCAATAGTCTGCTGCCACCTACCGGTTATTGAAGATACATTCAGATTGCGTTTCATAGAAAGTTTGACTGCAAAATATTGAGCAACAATTGCAAATAATAAAAAGCTTAATTACGGAAAGTAGGTTACTTTTTAAACCAAACCAATATAATATATATACTGATAATATATAAGCTAAAATCATTTTTATTGATGAAAACAAATGTACAAAATGTAGAGTCAGGTGATCATGTTTTCAAAGGATTGAAATGAAAAACAGATTTATTACATTATACCTCTTATACTATACGGCTTATTTGTGTTTTGTAATTATTCGTTTATGAAAGGTGATGAGAAATTTATATTGCGTGTATTCGTTAAAACCACCTGATTAAAATGATCCTGTGAATAATGATCATGTATTTTGTTATATCTGTTAAAATATATAAGCAATGTAAAATATTGTGAAGGGCAAAAATAAACACCAACGTGAATAAACTGCTGAAAATAGCTCAATATTAATGATTCGTATTTAAATTCCATGAATTAAAACTATGCACATTATAAAACACATGAAACAAAGGCTGAACGCACCGATTGAACTGTACAGAGCAGGTTCGTGTACTCAAGTAATTACACATCGATTGCGTTTGGAATTTTTTATGATTGTTTATTTTACTATTGTAAGTGTTTTTATTTATACATTTTGAGGATGAATATCACAATGTTGAAAGTTTTTTTACATATATGTTACAAAAAATAACATGACCACCCTTTGATATCTTCACTTCAACCCATATGAAGAACAGCATTTCAAACGCTATCAGTATAATGATAAAGTAAATGAACTTGTGTGGTGCGTTTATGTGTTTATGTATATATATAACAA